>QLTV01001177.1:2563889-2574495 GCA_003457575.1 Thermophis baileyi | reverse complement strand
CGGGGGGGGGGGGGTTGGACTAGAAGACCTCCAAGGTCCCTTCCAACTCGGTTATTCTGTTATTCATTTATTTTTCACAGATCTCCAAGGTCAGGAGGCCAAGATAGGGAAGGAGGGCAGACTGCTATGTTGCTGGGCCTCCATTTTCTGAGCAGCCGCACTGAATTGATGAATGCTGCAGAGCTTGTGATAGGGAAGGAAAGCAAGACACTTCATTGCTAGGCTGTGCAGTGTGATCCCAGAAGGGCCCACGTGGCCAGAGTTCAATGCGTGAATTTGTCCCTGTAGTTTTCTCAGCAAGATTTCAGGAGTGGTTTGCCATTGCTTCTTTCCCAGGGCTGAAAGAGAGAGGGACTGGACCAAGATCATGCAGCTGGCCTTGTGCCTAAGGCAGGACTAGAACGTACAAACTCCTGGTTTTTATCATGATGAACCACTGCACCAAACTGGCTCTCATTGTCTGCTTAGCTATCTACATTTGTCAACCAAGCATGCATGCTACTTGTAATGTCTTTCCTCTGGGTTTTTTTTTTTTCTCTTTCCCTATATGTTTGTGTACATTTTTCTTCCCACCCATCTAACCTGTAATTTCAATTGCAAAACTGACTGTCCTGTGCCCTTGTTTAGCTCCTCTCAATCGTATCTGCTCCTGACCTTTGCTTTCATGTCTTCATGACCCATAATTGTCTTTTAGCTGAATCCAAATATTTTCTTGCTTGGTCTGTGTAGTCCCTATGAGAGTCAGATGCTGTTTCTTCTTTATGCCTTTCGTTGTCTTGCTATTGTTCCTAATCTAATCATTCTTTGTATACCTCCATAAACTGAAGCTCCTCCTTTCTTTTTCTCTGCTGGGATCTTTCAAAAGCATGCTGATTTCTGTGATTCTTTGTAAAGACGCTTTCTGAATGACCTTCTAAAATCCATGGCTTTCAATACCATTTATAATCCGAAATCCATGCTGGGACATTATCTCTATTAAGCCAATTGTACTTTAAAAGCCGTTATCTTTTGCAGTTCCAAGAACTCCTCATGAGGCAAAATCATTAAAATCTGGGCAATGAAATGTGGAGATGAAAAAATATTACCAATGTTTAAGTCTTGTCTCAAGTACAAGGATAAGCAATATAACACCTGCCCACAGAGTTTCCTTTAATTGTGTGAGAGTTTATGTCTTTTTAAAAATCCCTCTCTCTCCTCTATTTATTTCTATTCTCTCTCTCTATCTCCCCCCCTCTCTCATCTATCTACCTTCCTTCTCTCTCTCTCCTATGTACTTACTTACCTAGTAGCTACCTACATCTTAACCTATCTATCTTCTATGTATTTATCAACTATCATATCTATATTTACCTACCTTCCTTCTTTCTCTCTCATCTAACTTACCTACCTACCTCTTACTCTATCTCTCTCTCTATCATCTATTTATCAGCTATCTATCATACCTATCATCTACCTTTCCTTCCTTTCTTCCTTCCTTCCTTTCTTCCTTCCTTCCTTTCTTTCTTCCTTCCTTCCTTCCTTTCTTTCTTTCTTTCTTTCTTTCTTTCTTTCTTTCTTTCTTTCCTTCCTTCCTTCCTTCCTTCCTTCCTTCCTTCCTTCCTTCCTTCCTTCCTTCCTTTCTTTCTTTCTTTCTTTCTTCTACTTCTTACCTATCTACCTACCTATCTCCTACCCTATCTAACTTACCTAGCTGCCAGTTCGCTTCCTCCTGCGCCTCGTGGGCACGCGTGTGCTTTGCGCGCGCGCATGCGTAGTGCCAAAAAATAAAAAAAAAATCCCCCCCAAAAAAATCTGAAAACAAGATGGCAACGCATGCGCAGTGCCGGAAACTCAGCTTCTGCACATGCGCAGAAGAAGAACCCCCCCCCCCAAAAAAAGCACTTTTTTTGCCACGGATTGGCACGGACTGAACCGGATCCGTGACGTCACTGTGACATCACCAGCGGGTCACTACTGGTTCGGGTGAACCGGTAGGAACCGGGAGGAACCCACCTCTGTATCCATTCATCTTGAAAATGAAAGCACAAAACTGTGGCATTACATTATTAATATAAATGTCTTTAAGCTTCACAAGGTCTCCGTGGAAGAAAGCATCTGCAAAATTAGTTTACTTTCAAGAATATGGTGGCATCGATATTCTTCTATGCACAACCTGACATCAATAGATGTCTACAGTATAACTAAAGTATAATGTCAAGAGAGAAATCCTCATTCTTCTATATTATGCATTGGTCAGGCCAATGAATATAAGAATATTACTGCATTTTAGGAAAGGCATTACGAAACTGGGATATGTTCAGAGGAAAGAAATCAAGATGATAAGGAACTTGGAAGAGAAAAAGTACAAGGGAACTTTGGAGGAACTGAGTATGTCCAGCCTTGAAAAACAGTTATGGAAAAACAGCTATCATAGGAAGGGCTGTCATATAGAAAACAAGAGTTGTCACAAAATATGCCATACAAATTAAAAGGAAATATATTTTGGTTAGGTACCAGGAAAAAAATCTGGAAAGTAATAGCTGCCCAAGAATAGAACAAACCGCCTTAGGGGGTGGTGGAGTGATATGCATAAAATATCCTTTCGAACCAGGAAAGCTTGCTGTGAAAAATTTCCATAAACTTGTTGGAGCTCATTTTTGTAAATATAAAATGTGTACACCCCTTTCTGCAAGTCAAATCAGGATAGGAAAAAAAAACCCCGCATCTAAATGTAAAAATAATTTTAGAACACTTGTCAGGAATCTGGAACAAAACTCTAGGATTCTGCTCATTAGAAATAAGTATATCTTTATATTAAAAGGATTATGTCCAAACTCCAGAATATAATCGTCAAGGGTCTGTATTCTTGTTTAGACTGAATCATAGATCTTATCTGATGCAACTGTTTGCAGATGATAAACCCCAGTGGTGGGTTTCAATTTTTTTTACTACCGGTTCTGTGGGCGTGCCTTGGTGGGCGTGGCAGGGGAAGGATAGTGCAAAATCCCCATTTCCTCCCGATCAGCTGGGACTCGGGAGGCAGAGAATAGATGGGGGCGGGGCCAGTCAGAGGTGGTATTTACCGATTCTCCGAACTACTCAAAATTTCCGCTACCGGTTCTCCAGAACTGGTCAGAACCTGCTGAAACCCACCTCTGATAAACCCTCATAGGTCTGTATCTCAGAGTAATGGAAAACATCCCATTATTTTTCTGTTTTATATAAGCAGCCTGGGGGATGAAGCAAACAAGTGAAGCATTTTATTTTGTTTATTCTGAGGAAAAATCCACTTGTCTTCTGTTAGGGGTTTTTCTTAATATGGTACATAACAAGACACAAAGATTGTAATTGTTTTTCTCAAACTGGTTTGTTTGTTTGTACAAAATTAAACTTTCTTGACATACCAACACACATGAGTGCTTTTGGTTCCCTTTTTATAAAAGACTCTCCAAGTTTAGAGAGGGTGGGGCTGTTTTAAGCCTTCTACCTAGGTAATATCAAAACACTGCTCCCAGGAGAGAGAGAGAGAAAATGCCTGTTCAATCCACTTACCGTATTTTTCGGACTATAAGACGCACCGGTGTATAAGACACACCAAGATTTCGAAGAGGTAAGTAAGAAAAAAAATGTTTTTGCCCTCCCCCAGCCCCCAGGAGCACTCTGCAGACCTCCCAAACCCTCTGCCCACCCCGTTTTTGTGAAAAATGGGCCATTTTTCAGCCGTTTTTTGCAAAAACAGGGACATTTTTGCCCTCCCCCAACCCCCAGGAGCACTCTGCAGACCTCCCAAACCCTCTGCGTACCCGTTTTTGCGCATTGCGGGGCTTCGGGAGGCCAAAAATGGCTGTATTCGGTGTATAAGATGCACCAACATTTCCACCCTCTTTTGGGGGGGGGAGTGCATCTTATACTCCAAAAAATACAGTACTTCTTTTAAGTAACAAGATCTTTTCATGGTACTTTCGTCACACAACTTTCATTAGTCATTTCTTTATTTGTTTCTGTTCTTCTTCTTGATGTGACACAAGATTTGCAAGGATATTTTTCCCCATTCTGTGCTGGATAGTGAACTTGTAGGGTTGCAATGATAGATACCACTGTGTGTAATTCATGGATTACAGTCTTTCATCTGTTGTATCCATATCAATGGTTGACAGTCTATTACAACTGTAAATGTGGGATCCTTGGTGCCCTCTGAGCTTGGCTTCTTGCAGATGTTTCATTATCCAACTAGATAACATCATTGGTGTTTGGTGATATCATGAGGGCTAACCCTAGGTCTGATGATGTTACCTACTTGGGTAATGAGACGTCTGCAAGAAAACAACCAAGCTCAGAGAGCACCAAAGATCCCTCAGTTCAACCTTGAGCTACAAATATTCTTGTCTATGGGTACAACTGTAAATTCTGGCCTGATAAATATACTTTGAGGACATCTATGACAGGGGTCACCAACCTTTCCCACCTCAGGGACCACCAAATTCATAATTTTAAATCCCGCAGACCACTAATATGAATTTTTTAAAAAAGATAAATAGTATTTAGTGCAATATAAAAAATGTAAATAATTTTTCTGTGGACCACCAAAATTTTCTCGCGGACCACCAGTGGTCCATGGACCACCAGTTGGTGACCATTGATCTATGACACTCAAAGCTAATGCTTCCTTTTCAATGGTGTGGTACTTGGTTTCTCATGGAAATTTATACTCCAGTTAAACTGAAAAGTTTAACTAACTTTTCAGCAATCCTTCCAGCTGTGGTTGTCCAAAGAAGTACTTCAAGGTATCAGGTTGCATAATCACATGGGACAAGAATATGTTGATGTCCTTGTCTTGTCTTGGGGAATGAGTCCACAATGTCCATTGCCACTTTTATAAATGGTACTGGTCCTACCAGGGTTCTCACTAATGGTGCTAATCTTGTGGTCCTTTTTGCCAGACTAGTTGACACTCTGGACATGATTTAAAAGCAGAGTTGACACTCTGGACATGATTTAAGAGCCAAGGTGGTGCAGTGGTAGAGTGCAGCACTGCAGGCTATTTCAGCCGACTGCTAGTTGCAGTTCGGCGGTTCAAATCTCACCGGCTCAAGGTTGACTCAGCCTTCCATCCTTCTGAGGTGGGTAAAATGAGGACCCAGATTGTTGGGGGCAATATGCTAACTCTGTAAACCGCTTAGAGAGGGCTGTAAAGCACTATAAAGCGGTATATAAGTCTAAGTGCTATTGCTATTTACAGTGGTAAATGATATCTCTGACAATGCCCGGCCATTAGACTCTCTCTAGCATCCTATATAATGTCCTATCCATGTCTAAGTGTCCTGACCAGAGATTCTCATCAGCTAATTGGAGAATCAGCTCTCTGTACTTTTGAGGCACTATGATTGATTCAATTTTTTTCTTTAGTTAAGGGATGTGCTTTAACCCAGTGTAAGATTCAATTTCTTTCTTCAAACATGGGTTGCTTCTCCCAGTCCTTTCCTTTCTTCTCAGTTAGGCTACTCTTTTTGTATTGTGCTAACACCCATTCCCCCGAGGAAGAAAGAAATTCTCTATTGGTTGACCTCTATGATAATCTGCATTATGCAGATTGCACTGACCTCCTGCATCTTACTCTCCTCATTCTCATCTGGTTCTTTCATTAACTCCCAATATCTAAGAAAATAAATCCCAATGAGAAGATGAAAGAGGAGTTTTGGTACAGTCCCTACGAAGAGCATCTTCTTAATTCCCTTTACTTGTATTTGGACTTTCACTATAGGGACTTTTTGATGAACTCTGATTGGATAGAAAAAGGAAAAATAAATAAATAAATAACATTCTTTGACCACTAGAGGGAGCTATGAAGATGTTTAACTCTGAACTGGAGTCTGTCCTCAAGGAAATTTTTGAAAAGTCAATACAGAAAATCATTTTTACCATAAACCAGGTAGGGTCTGATTATACAGAGGATATTAAAAAAAGAACATGTGACACAATTAGGTGTAGAAAATTATCAACCCATTGTGTCAACTCTACAAATGCTGGACAATGCAACTAACCTAATTGAACCTTTCTAATATACCGTACTTTTCGGAGTATAAGATGCACACACACCCCTAAAAGAGAGTGGAAATGTTGGTGCTTCTTATACACCGAATACAGTCATTTTTGGCCTCCCGAACCCCCACCCCGTGTGTCCCGTTTTGCCAAAAACTGGCCTGTTTTTTGCAAAAATGGGGCGCACAGAGGCTTAGGGAGGCCTGCAGAGTGCTCCTGGGAGCTGGGGAGGGCAAAAACACGACGCGTGGGGGGTTTGGGAGGCAAAAAATGGGCCCATTTGCAAAAATGGGGGTGTTTTTGCCCTCCCCAGCCCCCAGGAGCACTCTGCAGGCCTCCTAAAGCCTCTGCGCGTCCTGTTTTTGCGAAAATCAGGCCCGTTTTCGCAAAAACCGGGATGCACAGAGGGTTTGGGAGGCCTGCACAGTGCTCCTGGGGGCTGGGGAGGGCAAAAACTTTTTTTTTCTTGTTTACCTCTTCGAAATCTTGGTGCGTCTTATACTCCGGTGCGTCTTATAGTCCGAAATATACGGTAAATCTGACACCAGCTTTTATTATGATGATGGTTTGAATATAACCCTCCCAGTACAACTAAAACAAGAGTGCCAAGTAAATTCACAATTTTCAAGAGGTCAAGTTTGGGACTTTTTCTTTTGTGGATACTAACAAGGTTGAGAACTCTTTGAGAAAAAAAGATATGATCGTCATCTTAGAGAAGGAAACTTTATGAGTATTTGCTCCAGGTTAATCTACAATGTATAGCAGAACAACTCTGGGACATTTTTTTCATGGAAATAAATAAGGCTGAGAAGAAAAGAGACTTGATAGACAACCCTCAGAGTAAAAAGATTTCATCCTATGAAGATATACTGGAGGGAGTGACTTAAATTTAATGACTTAATTAGTTAGGGTGGATTTTTATAAGTTTGCTATATGTATTGAAAGAAAGTTTTAACATAGTTTTGTATGAATAAAATGAGTTTGTAAATTCATGTCTTCTGTCTTTTTATGTAATGCTGAATAATTCCCAAAGTTTCTAAAATACTATTGATTAAATTTGAAAACAAGAGAAGAAAAAGATCTATTCCATGAGGATAAACTCAAAGGAGAGATTTGAATTTTCTCCCTTTCGGGTTAAAAAAAATTGAAATGATATAGAGGATTCTCTTAATATGAATTACGATAAAGATTAATGAGTTAACAGAAGCATATATTATTCCCCACAGCAAAGAGAAACAGAGATGGTCAAATTGATTCTTTTATCCAAAGAAGAGAATATATCTAACCTTGTTTCTATTTTGAAATTGCTTCCGGATTTCGTGCTTGCAATGGAAAAAAAAATGAAATTTTGATTTTATTTTTGCTAATTAGATTTATTGTTTTAGAAATGGCTTGTACATACTGTTGTGTAAAAGTAAAAAGTTGCGGTTGTAATGTTGTTATCTTCTACTGTGCTAAAGAGAGTCGGAAGTCGGTGCCTTTTTCTTTCCGTTTCCCTCCTTACACCATATTTTTTTCTCCCCTCCCCCTCCCCCTTCCTAGTTTTTCCTTACTTTTTTGAATTTCTCTTTGTATTTCATATTTTGATAAACCAATTAAAAAGTTAAAAAAAACCACCCCATAGCAGGGGCGTCAAACTCGATTTCATTGAGGGCCGCATCAGGGTTGTGTTTGACCTCAGAGGGCCGGGGGGGTGGATGGGTGGCCGGGGGTGATTGTGGTCATGTTGGGCATGGCTGAGGGTGGGCATAGTCATGGTGGGCGTTTGACACAGGCTCAAGATGTGCTTTTCCCCTTCTTTCTTTCCACTGGGAGGCCCCTGGGCAGCCCGTTTTTGGCCTCCCCAGCCTCCAGAAGCACTGCTGAAGGCCGTGGAGGCCAAAAACATGCCTCATGGGGGCCGCACGTGGCCCCCCGTGGCCTGTTTTGGCCGGCAGAAGCACCGCGGGCTGGTCCTTTGATTTTTCTAGGCCGGCCCCGCAGGCCAGATTTAAGCACCCCGCAGGCCACATTCGGCCCGCGGGCCTTCAGTTTGACATCCCTGCCCTATAGGGACTTTTTGAGTTCTCCCTTACCTACCGCCGAGGTGGCGCAGTGGTTAGAGTGCAGCACTGCAGGCTACTTCAGCTGACTGCTAGCTGCATTTCGGCGGTTCAAATCTCACCGGCTCAAGGTTGACTCAGCCTTCCATCCTTCTGAGGTGGGTAAAATGAGGACCCAGATTGTTGGGGGCAATATGCTAACTCTGTAAACCACTTAGAGAGGGCTGTAAAGCACTATGAAGCGGTATATAAGTCTAAGTGCTATTGCTATTGCTATTGCTACCTCTTTACCCACCATAGGGACTGCCTTTACCAACAAGGGCATGCTAAAGTCCACCTTTAAATCTAAATCTAGAAGACCAATCACGGTACTCCCATTTATTCTTGCTGGAACGATCATTTCCTTTCCTAGAGGTTCTCGTAAAACAGCTAAGCTGGAACTTTTCAGAGACGTCTTGGGCACTTATGTCTCACAATCCCTAGTTAAGTACCCAGGTTTACCGCATTTATAAAACCCCTTTTTATCACCCTAACTTTGAACTTTAATCTGGGTAGAGCCACAGGATTTCTCTAATTCTTATTCCATTTGTTAGGGTTCCCCCCCCCTTAATATGTACAGAATTCAGACACAAAAACTCTTTGTTTCCCCCCTCTCCCAAAACTGTTTTATTATACAAAATTAAACTTCTATCTTATTCTACTTCCTATTACAGTATACACTCTGGTTGGTGAGTTCATTCACATTTTCCATACTATAAAATTGTTTAATTGCTATTCTACATACAATAGTGCAATAAAAAGACTGGCAAAGATGTGAGACAAAGCATTGATCTTTAAACTCTTTTGCCCTCTTAAACATATATCATATTTACTAAAGGCGATTCATTGTTGAATCTTTACGAACTAAAACACCACATTTTTTTTTACAATGTAGAACTTACAAGAAGACCCCCATACATGCCTTATTCATTTTGTTTTTTGTACTTTATAGTTGAAGCAAAAGTGACCATCCCTTTCAGTTTGTCATCCTTACCACTTGGGAGGAGGAACCTGTACTTGCTCCTAAGAATTTCCGTTTTAAAACTTCAACCACATAATAAAAAATATTAGTTTTGTAATAGCATCTACGGCTTCTGGATCCAACTCAAGATCTTGGCACCAGGATATGAAGAACGTCTCTCAAACCTTGTAAGAATTGCTGAATTACTTTCTCGGGAACTTTTTAGGAACTTTCTGCTGTTGTTTCTGGAGATTGTTCGATACCCTCCCCAGTGCCCTGTAATTTTAAGTGCTCAGTCCTAAGATCTGAATGTTGTAGGGCTGATCACCTGCTGCTTATGCAATGGGCTTATCCTTTTAAGCCAGGATCGTACAGACCCAGAAGACATTTTTACTGCTGTCTGAAAACTCTACAAAAGCATTTGCCCTTAAGAAGAAAGTCACATTAGAGGTGAAGACAGAAAAAGAGAGATTCCAGGACGTTTCAGTGGAAGAGCATTTTAAGGTAGGAGACATGTGACTGTCCCATTAGGTATGTGAATGAAGCAGAAGCCCCTTCCCCTTAATTGGTGTTTGCTTCGAATCTTAATTTTCATAGTTTTAAACATGCGAAAGCATAAGTACCAGCAGGAGATTGGGAATGAGAAACCTAAGTGGAAATTTCTACTTTTTTGGTTGATGGGGGTGGGGGAATTAGCAGAAAGGTGAAGAGAATCCTTAACCAGGAGTTACGTAGATAAATCTGTGTGATTCTTCCTCATACATTTATAGTTCTGGTTTCTATGATTTGGATACATTTGGTTTCCTATAAGCTAAAGCAGTGATTTTCATGAAGGAGGGACAAAATTATCCAGCTTAGTACACTACTGCAAAAGAATATATTGAGGTGAGTTGAAGAGATGTACAGTACATCTTGTAGCTCCAGGATTATATATGACCTCTAAAAGCCTTGAGGACCCAGATTGTTGGGGGCAATATGCTGACTCTGTGAACCGCTTAGAGAGGGCTGTAAAGCACTGTGAAGCGGTATATAAGTCTAGTTGCTATTGCTATTGCTATTGCCTTGGGTGCAAATCCAAAATACTTTCATAAATTGCCCAACTTTTCCATTCGGCCATGAATGTTATGTTATGAAGTTAAGATAACTCCTGTACATTCTAACTTAGATATATGTAGATAATAACGTATTAATTAAAATATAACAAAAGGGAGAAAAAATATTGATCTAAAATATTTTTTTCCCTGGTTGTGATTGATCAGCTGTGGAATCTTCTAGAGCAGCGGTTCTCAACCTGTGGGTCGCGACCCCTTTGGGGGTCGAACGACCATTTCACAGGGGTCTCCGAGGGCGTTAGCCCGCCATCTTGGTGCCACCGTCACTTGCAGGGGTGAAATGCCCCCGGTTCGGCCGTGCCTGCGGGTCGCCGGACAGCCGGTAGCTACAGAAGCGGGAGACTTCGCCCACCCGCCCGGACGCCACCATTTGGGTTCTTTTACCCTCTGCGCATGCGCAGAATGCTTTGCACATGTGCAAAATGCTTTGCGCA
>QLTV01001177.1:2542044-2563525 GCA_003457575.1 Thermophis baileyi | reverse complement strand
CGCCCCCTTCCTCCCCGCAGCCCGCGTGGGGAGGGGGTCACGGGGGCGGCGGGGGGCACGGCGGCAGCGGGTGGGTCGCGGGGGGGGTCACAGCATTAGAAAGGTTGAGAACCACTGTTCTAGAGTCTGTTAAAATAGCAAAAATAGAAGTAAACTCTCAAGCATGTTGTCCACTTTGGTTTTTATCTGTAGAGAAAGTGATTGCATATTTATGATGTGTAAAATATCCTTTTTATGTAATTTGTTTAAATGTTTTATAACAAGTGAGATGAGGTTCAGGAGAAAACCATTCATTTTGTTCACTTCTCTTCCTAGTTGTCTTCATCTGTCAACTATAACCTGGCCATGTCTTCTCCAGTTAACAAAGACTTGAGCTATATCCCTCCTGATGGTGGATATGGATGGGTGATCGTCTTTGGAACCTTCCTTTCAGCTGGATTTGCTTACTCTTTCCCTAAAGCTTTGACAATCTACTACAATGAACTCCAGACTGTTTTTAATATATCCTATAGTCAGGTTGCATGGGTATCATCCATTATGTGCTCCACGACTTACGGAGGAGGTGAGTGAGATGTAACCATTTTCTTCTTTCTCGGTTTTTCCAAAGTAAAAGAGTGTATCTCATTTTGCAAAACAAAATTTTAAAACACCTATTTCTCAATTCAACAATTCAACTCAGCAGACTGAAAAACAAAAATCTTGTCTTTCCTAGTTTTAAAATTGTACGCAGAGAAATACACTAGATTCTTTGAATTCTGTGCTATTTATAAAGGGTTGACTGGAGATTATTAATACTTTAATGTTTAGGTAATTCAAATATTTAATGCTAGAGAAAAATAATAATTTTATATCAATATTAGCTATAATTTCTAAAATATTAATGTTGTTAAACATAAAGTTGTTTAAATTTTACATCTGACGCAGCAATATATTTTAAATTATTTGTTATGTAGTAAAGGTTTCTGTCTGAAGGCTAATACTTAACATTACAGTCTCCACTACGCTGTTTGTACTTGTTATTGTTTATTATATTGCATATTAAATATTGCATATTAAAAAAGGAAAAAGAAACAAAAATATTGTATATATGGGGACCACTCTTGCTTGAGTATGCTTCAATTTCACTTGTGAATATAGGCTGTTAATTTTGCCATTGCTTCATGCTTTCCAAGTTTAAGTTCCCAATAGCATCATGATTGAATTTTTCTTCTAGTATTGGTCAAAATTTGCTCTCACTGTTCTGAGCATATATCTCAGTAAATGTAGCAGAAGAATAGGCAGAGCTGTTAGGCACATCATCAGCTTAGAGTCATTATGTTACTACAAACGATCTAAGTCTTGAATTCCCCTGACCCTTATCTGATGCCAATTTAGTACTGAACTTTAGACGACTAGATTCTTGTGTATAGGTGTGAGCAATAAAGCCTTTTTAAATGGCAACTAAATGTATGGTCGTGATCCTTTGCACCTGACAGTAAATTATGATACTTACTTTGTTATTCTAGTATTATACCTATAGTAGTAAAAAAAAAAAGTTGTGATTCAGTTTCAAATTTAACTTCCAAAATTTTCTGCGTTGTACTATGTATGTATATTTTTCCAGTACTTTTGAAGTTTTTTGCATGTCCACCACATGAGGTAAAAAAACCAAAACCTCTCTGTTTCGTGGCATTTCCAACATTTATTACTGTATGACTTAATATCCTGTAGATTATTGTTGTGTGCCATCTGTAAAACATTTTGTACCAATTTTCTTTTAGATTGCGGTTTGGAGTACATTTTATAGATTCGGGCCATAGTTTTTCTTCTGTTGTGTTCTGACTGTTTCTTCAAAAAATTTGCATCCATTTTATCATACAGTTTTTTAATTAGTTTTCTCTTTGGGTCATATCTAAATAAGAGTTTATGTAAGTGCCGTAATAGATAGTATTCCTTTTGAGTACGGTATGTGTTTTAAATTCTGTCTTTTTTTCTTAATATCCCTGCCTCATTCTTAAGATTAGATTTTACCCTTCCAACAATAAGTAAACATCTCAACCACATCCTTCCATGACCTGTTCCAGCCTTCACTGAATTATTTTTGCTGTGTCTTTAATCAATTCATTAAATTTGAGTAGGCCATGTCTGCATATATAATAATATTTTTCTTACTGGAATTATCTCTAACGAGGCTGATTATGAAACTGGGCTACTTTCCTTATAGATTCCATGCTCTTATCAAGTTTTGTCTGATAATATATTCTTTTAATTTTTTCCCCTCCTCTTGTATCTCTGTAACATAAATTTCTGTGAAGTCCATTAGCTAGGCCAGGTCCTTTCAATACTGACATTCTACTATTTTGGAATATCATCCACTCTATTATCCATTACAAGCAACTTGTTTTATAATAAAGTTTAAAATTTGGATGAGCAAGACCACCTCTGTCTTTTGAATCAGGTAGTTTTTTAAATTTAATTTTTGACCTTTTACCATTTCACATAAAGTTGCTGATAATTTCTTGCCATTCTTATAAAGCTCTTTTGGAGACTGTTAACTAGCATTACCTAGAACAAATAATTTATCTTTGGTAATACATTCATTTTAATGACTTCAATTAAATTAGAGGCCAAAAAAAAGAGAGAGAGAATATACAAATAAAAAGAACAATTAAGTGCCGAAATGAGAGAACAGGAACAAAAGCATGAAACTAACCCAAGCAAACAATTAGTGATAGAATTGCAAGAAACTAAACAAGAATTCAACTTATTAGAAAATAAAGAATTACAGTAGAAAATAAAGTCTGCCAAACAGAAGAATTTTGAACATGCAAATTAATTAGGAAATGCTTTAATTTACCAACTTAGGAAAAAAAACACAGATAAAATCAACAATAAAGATCCAAATTGTTACATTCAAGATCAGAAAGTACTTGTAGTTTTTTTTTTTAAAGAATTATATTCTAAAATTATCATTGACGAAGCCACAATGAACAAATATATTGAAAAGTCAGCTATCAGATAATTCAGTGATCAGCACAGGCAAATATGCACTTAACTGTCCAAGAAACAAAGACCCCACTAAATTAAATCAAATTAGGAAAAGTGTGTTGGAAGAAATTTCTCTGGTTCGTTCCCAGCTGGGAAGCAGTCACCGATGCTGGGAAGAAATAGACACTGAAGCCAGCTGCGAGAAAAGGGATCCTTTAATTCAGGAAGGCAAGAAAAGTAATGACACAGCACGAGCGTTCCTGGCTTGCAAGCAAACTTGGAAGTATGACTCTGAGCCTTT
Source organism: Thermophis baileyi (assembly GCA_003457575.1). Classification (NCBI taxonomy): domain Eukaryota; kingdom Metazoa; phylum Chordata; class Lepidosauria; order Squamata; family Dipsadidae; genus Thermophis; species Thermophis baileyi. The sequence goes on along the minus strand of QLTV01001177.1, from coordinate 2,560,257 downwards.
TATGCTTAATTAATATAACAGAAGACATAAATAAAGAAAGGAAGAAAGCTGCACTAATCTTTTGGGATGTGGAAAAGGCCTTTGTCAATTTGCAAAGTTAATTTCTGTTGGCTCTACTGAATAAAATCAATGCTAGAGAATAGTTCCAAAGCTGGGTCAAATGCATGTGTCCAGTGTCAGGCCTGGAAGCCATCTTTTGCATTGGGCCTTCAGGCCTGCCACAATTACTACTGTGGGAAACTGGGAGGGGGGATTGTATGGAGCATGGGTGATATGTAGTCATAATAACATTCTTTTCTCCGAGAGTCAAGGCCGTCTTGCCCTGCACCTGGAGGGGAGTGGTTAGGAAACATCTCCAGTTGGGACAGTGCATTGATTGGACCATGTGATGGATTTGTGGGTGCTGGGCAGGGGCTTGAACTTTCCTTTGGGTGGGGAAAACCTGGAAGCTTTCAGATTCAAGTTTTCCCAGATGTGCCAATATGACATCTCTAATAACATGGAACTTTGAGGAAACTCATGCCTCGGAGTTTTCTTTCGTTGGGGGTGTTACTTGGAACCCTGACATCCAGAAGATCATGGTCAAATGGCATCTTCTCTGTAGATTTTCAAATCAGTAAAGCTACAAAGCAAGGATGTCCATTTCTTCCCTTGCTATATTCATCATTGCTCTAAAAATATTGACAGAAATGATTTAGGAATAGAATAGAATAGAATAGAATAGAATAGAATAGAATAGAATAGAATAGAATAGAATAGAATAGAATAGAATAGAATAGAATAGAATAGAATTCCATTCTATCGGAATCTGGGATCCCATCTCCAAGGCAATGGCGACATCAATGGTGTGGTGCGAGCAAGGGTGAATGCAGCCTGGATCAGAGGTGGGTTCCTACCGGTTCGGACCGGCTCTATAGAAACATTAGTAACGTGGCAGCCTGGGTCGCTAGAACCATTACCGACCCAGGCCTGCCATGCCCCCGAGCCAGTTCTCTCGGTGCCGCCATCTCGTTTTTTGCTTCTGCGCATGCGCAGAAGCTTTCACATGCGCGCGTGCATCCGTGATCCACCCGTGCGGTGTGTCCCTGAGCGAACCAGCAGTAGGAAAATCCGGAACCCACCCCTAGCCTGAATGGGTTGGCAAGAACTCACCGGTGTGTTATGTGACAGACAAATGCCAACCCATCTTAAATCTAAGATTTACAAGACAACCATCCACCCTGTTGCACTGTATGGCACTGAATGCTGGGCAGCAACAACAGGGACCGAAAGCTATCTCCATGCCATGAAAATGCTAATGCTCCGTTGGATATCGGGCATCTCCCTTCTTGACCACATCACAAATGACACCATTCGACAACATTTTGGCGTGGCACCAATTCTAGAAAGATGAGAGAAGGCCGACTCCGCTGGTATGGACATGTCCAGAGAGCAGCACCTTCCACTGTGGCCAAGACTGCCTACCAACTAGAAGTCAATGGCTGGTGACCTCACGGGCATCCAAAATAGAGATAGCAAAACACCATCAACAAAGCTATACAAGCCGTGGGCCTGCACCCTGGAGACGAATGGCATGCAAAATGGCATTCAATGATCCAAAAAGTGGACCCTGCACCTGCGGGAATACTCTAGGAAGAATAGAATAGAATAGAATGGAATGGAATGGAATGGAATGGAATGGGATGGGATGGGATGGGATGGGATGGGATGGGATGGGATGGGATAGGATAGGATAGGATAGGATAGAATAGAATAGAATAGAATAGAATAGAATAGAATAGAATAGAATAGAATAGAATAGAATAGAATAGAATAGAATAGAATAGAATAGAATAGAATAGAATAGAATAGAATACTTTATTGTCACTTTGAATGTACACTAATCGGCATACATTAAAATGAAATTACGTTGCATACAGGTGATAAAAAATGGTGGAGAGGAATATTAGTTCAAATGTTATCCAGAGGTATAGGATTAGCCATCACAGAACAACGCAAGGCATCAAAACATTTTTATGAAAACAGTTCTTAATTTTGGAAATTCTGCATATACAAAATTAATATCCAAAACTCCAAACCAATTACAAACTTAGTAATGCAAGCAGAAGTTAAACTTTTACAGATTGCTCCCACTGTGAAATATCTTGGTCTGTATTTCAAAGATAACAATCCAGAAATATATCAAAATAACAATCTTAAATTATAGCAAGAAATCAAAAGAGACCTTGAAAGGTGGCAGAATCTAAAGTCATCTTGGTTAGAATCAACTGGACAGAATTTATTGTTTAACGTCAGTTTAGTAACATTTGAATTATTTGGCTCCCAACAACCCTCTGGAAAGTAATGCTACTATCTCCTGCTGAATAGTAGATATATTTTGTATTGATATTTTAGGACCCTATGCATTTTATACTATAAAAAATGAATATACAGATAGTCCTCGAGTTACAACGATTCATTTAGTGATTGTTGGAAGTTACAGCACTGAAAAAAGTGACTTACGGCAGTTTTTCACTTTTGCAGCATTCCCATGGTTACATGATCAAAATCCAGGCAACTTAGCAACTGACATGTTATTTATGACAGTTGCACTGTCCCAGGGTCATGTGATCACCATTGGTAACCTTCCCAGCTGGCTTTCAACAAGCAAAGTCTATGGGGGGAGCCAGATGCACTGCATGATTCATTTAACAACTACAGTGCCTTGCTTAACAGCTATGGCAAAAAAGACCTTAAAAAAGGCCTTTTGTGCCATAAAATGGGACAAAACTCACTTAACAACTGCCTTGCTTAGCAATGGAAATTTGGGGCTCAGTTGTGGCCATAAGTCGAGGACTACCCATAAAATGCTTAAAAGTTTGGTCGTGATAGAGCAGGGGTGTCAAACTGGATTTCTTCGAGGGCCGGATCAGCATTGTAGTTCTCCTCCGCGGGCCAGGGCAGGCGGGGAGTGGGGGGGAGACGGCTCCTGCAGCACTTTGCCGGCCAAACACAGGCCACACAGAGGCCTCGCAGGGCCTCCACGCGGCCAGTTTTTGGCCGGCAGACTGCTGCAGGAGGCCGTGGAGGCCGAAAATGGGCCGTGCAGGGCCTTGGCGTGGCTGTTTTTGGATGGCAGAGGCACCATGGGCCAGTCCTTTGATATTTCCAGGCCGGCCCCGCGGGCCAGATTTAAGCACCCCGCAGGCCGGATCCGGCCCACGGGCCTTGAGTTTGACACCCCTGTGATAGAGAATATTACATTCTGTGAAGTAACCACATGTGAATCAATGAATATGTGCTTATATTGATGTTCATACTATTGAAAAGTTTTCAAGAATGATGTACAGATTTCTTGAAATCAGATAAATCATAGAAAAGAAATAGTTATCCTTCTGGTTACTCCAAACTGAACCCTATTGTAAGCTTAATTTGCAACATTTTCAGTTTTTAGGTCAGTTTAAGACTTGGAGAATATTACCTATATTTCACATGCAATATTCTTGCAACATAAATGCATACAAATATGTGGGCATGATAATGTGAAGCTAGATAGCCTTGCAGTTTTTAACAATTCTATTGACTAATATTTTTTTTTCAGATTGCCAGACAGGATTTTTTTTTCACTCTAGAGGCAAGTAATCAAGATATTGAGATTTTCATAATCATATGCCAAATATAAGATTTAGTAAAGTGATACTAAGCTAGAAACATTAGCTTGGACACAGTATTCCAAAGCAGCAGCTGAATCAACACACACTTGTCCCAAAGGGGTTGAAAGCAATATCAAACTCCGTATTTTTCCAGAATAATTTATCAGTATGAAATAAACAGTTCCATCTGAAAGTGCAACCAATATGATCTCTGTAGATACTGTTTTTTGTTATATTATTTTGGAATTATGGATCACTTGTGTCATACCTTTATTGTGCTTGAAAAACAAACATTTGGTTCCTGAACATTTTTGGGTGTATCCTATGGCTGCTAATCACAAAAATAACCTGTAATGTAACTTATCATATACCATTTTATAGAAATCTGTTTTTGCAATGTATACCCTTCAGTACCTGTTGGCTATGCATAAAACAAACATATGAAAACATGGAACTGTTGTTGAAGCACAACTAGAATATCTGTAGTGAGCCACAAATAGTGGCTTTGCTGCTTGGAATACAGCTAGGATATACCAAGTATTGTTATTACATATTCAAACAGGACAGCTGTGCAAGAAAGTCCCATTACATTAAAAAGAAGTGGCCACTCCAAAATAAGTTGATTCCCAAACAACATGGACTGATGAAAAATTTTGTGAAAGTGATGAACAAGGAAGGTGAAGTTTTGTTATGTGAGACAGAATAACTGATGCCAAGATTAAGGAAGACATTTTTGTTGGTCCATAGATCAGATATGTCATCAATGACAAACAGTTCGAAGATTTGCTAGTGGGGCCAGAGAAAATGGCCTGGAAAACATTCAAGGAGGTCATTGAGGATTTTATTGGCAATTGGCAATAATAGAGCATCAAACTACATTCAGTTGGTTGACAAACTTCTTACAACATATAAGACCACAAAGTGGAGAATGTCACTGAAGATTCATTTCCTGCATTTACACTTGGACTTCTTTAATCTAGGTGCAGTCAGTGATGAACACGGTGAAAGGGTTTCACCAGGACATTGCTACAATGGAAAAATGATATCAGGTCAATTGGAATCCATCAATGCTGGCTGATTATTATTGGACACTGCAATGAGGTGTACTGGACACTGAATACAAATGAAAACCAGGAGCAAAGAGCTGCTGAACTCATGTAGCATGCTGGAAACATTATATGATTAAATGCACTATAGTCATTAAAGGTTTATTTCATATTTCTCAAACTTCCTATGTGATACAGCCATTATGAATTTATATTTGTGTTCAGTTTGAGGGTCACTATCATAATCATCAAAAGTTTTCCAGGAAGCAAAACATTTGAAAAAAAAATGTTATCCAGTGTTCTTGTTCCACAGTAAGAACTTGGACATCCTGGTGTAGAATAAACTGATGGGTAATAGTAGCCACATAAATTAAACTCTCAAGTTAGTATTCAGTACAACCAAGGAATTATATTGGAAGTCTTCTGTGGGTTTTGATCTGATTTGACTGTAAGCTCAAATGTACAACTATGTGCATATCTGAAGAAAAAAGGAAAGGTAAAGGAGTCCCTGCGGATTTTACTCATCTCCATTTCAAGGCCATTGAGCCAGCACTGTCTGAAGACATTTCATCAGTCATGTGGCCAGCATAATGTCACGGAGCGCTGTTACTTTCCCACCAAAGTGGTACCTATTTATCTACTTGCATTTGTATGCTTTCGAACTTCTAGGTAGGCAGGAACTGGAGTGAGGATAGGAACTCACCAGTGGTGGGTTGCTCCCGGTTCGGACTGGTTCTTAGAACCGGTAGCGGCGGTGGCGGGAGGCTCCGCCCACCTGCCTGGGACGCTTCTGTGCATGCAGAACCCACTACTGGAACTCACCCTGTCATGTGGCACTCAGGTCTCGAACATGGGCTGCCGGCTTTCCAACCGATAAGCTCAGCGTCTTAACCGCTGAGCCACTGCACTGACTGCTCGCATACCTGGAGATTGAAGTTTTTTTTAAAAAAGATCTTCTTGCTTCTCTTTAAAAACAAGACATCCATACTGCATCATGAAGTAGTTTTGAGTTTTGCTGGAACTTTTGTTAAAATTAAGCATTCAGTCCTACTACCAGGACATCTCAATATGTTTTTTTTCTCAGCAACAATAGGGAGAGATTGTCATTGTCGTCTTCTGGAGTATTTTTTCAGCTTCTCAGAATATAGGCCTGGGATTTCTTAAGGATCTCCCAACCAAATACTAAGCCTAACCTTGCTTACCGTTTTTCACAATCAGTCAAGGATAGTTAGCTGTTTTCATCTGAGCTGGGCTAGGGACAAATAGTCCTTACAAGAACTGATAACTTGCACAGAAGTTTTGAAATTCATTTCAGACATCTGTGGAATGCTCATTATAAACTTTAATATGTGTTTATGGAATTTATATGCCATGAAATGTTTTGAGAAATAATATAACTTTATATTTATAAACATAGAAAGCATGCAATAAAAATGTAAAGCTCCAACCACAATATACCATCCCTCAACAAATATATACAAACCAAATTAAATAATGAATACCACCCAAACTAGCACTTCCCGGAAACTCTCTGGAAAAACTCAGTTTCCACTAGTTTTCTAAAGCCATTACAGTAGTGTCCAGTCTCACTTCTAAGGAGAGGTTATCCCACAATGTGGGTGCTGAGATAGAAAAGCAAGATTTTCAGACCTCCCCATATCACTGGGTAGCAGGTTTTTCCTAGGAGTAACTTCAACAAGTCAACTCTGATTGGAGTAGTTTATTTTGAAAATATCTTTGTGCCAACCTGGTTTCATAAGCCAAAAGCAGCAATCTGAATTGTGCCCAGGAACTGATTATTGGCCAGCTCAGAGACTCCAAATAACATGATTATGCTTGAGAGAAACAGAGCATTCTAGCCTAAGGAGATTTAAAATCTAATGAGAGGTTTTCTTTATATATAAAACATACATAAAGTGCCTGTCTGCACATATCACCAACAGAAATAATGTTCTCCAAATAAGAAAAGTTGTTTGATTTTCCTGATAATATTTGTAAAAGAAGACAATTTTTTTCTGTCTTATCTCCTCGAGGGGTGAGATGGCATTGAATTCAAAATTATTTCTGAATATAATAAATGTCTGTGTTTAATGGAGAAATGATTGTAGACTTCAAAACCTTCAAGATAGGAAGCAATAGGAAACTGTGATGCCAAAGAAGCTGTAAGGGAATTGCATTGCTTTCAATGTTGCTGAAACACTTTTAAAAAGCATTTAAAGTTTGGCACTTTTGCTTGGCAAGATTATATATGATTAAAATCAGTCCATTGCTATCTACCTGATGGGTTTGGATGGGCAGACTTCACCGCCCTATACTGTATCTACTTAGACAGATGTTTTCCCAAGCTCCACAATGTTGCTTTGTTGTTGTTAGTCGCGAAATAGTGTCCGACCCATCGCGACCCCATGGACATCGTTCCTCCAGGCCATCCTGTTCTCTACCATCCTCTGGAGTCCATTTAAGCTCACGCTGACTGTTTCAGTGACTCCATCCAGCCACCTCATTCTCTGTCGTCCCCTTCTTCTTTTTCCCTCAGTCGTTCCCAGCATTAGGCTCTTCTCCAGTGAGTCCTTCCTTTTCATTAGGTGGCCAAAGTATTTGAGTTTCATCTTCAGGATCTGGCCTTCTAAAGAGCAGTCAGGGTTGATCTCCTCTAGGACTGACCGGTTTGATCGCCTTGCAGTCCAAGGGAGTCGCAGGAGTCTTCTCCAGCACCATAGTTCAAAGGCTTACCTTCAGCTAATCCTTCAGACAGGATAGCAGGGAAATGGACACATTTTCTTTGACACTGTTGAGAAGTAAGTAAAAATAAGTAAGTAAGTAAGTAAGTAAGTAAGTAAGTAAGTAAGTAAGTAAGTAAGTTAATAAGTAAGTAAGTAAGTATTTTACCCATTTTCCATCAGGTTATCTGAACTATGTCCACTCACGATAGTTGTTTCAAGAACTGGTGAGGAGAGGGGGTTCTTGATAGTTGTTTCAAGAACCCCCTCTCCTCCTTCTCTCCACTTTTTGTAAAGTGCTTTTAGATGATAAACCTGAAAGTGATGTTTCTGCATAACCTGTAAGCTACTGTGGAAGTATGTTTGGTTGAAAACATAATGAAATTATAATAAACACATATTTAATACTTGCAGATTATCTAGTGTGAAGAAATTCCTAGCAGTAATCAGTAATTATGTTTCAGTTTCACACCAAAGGTTTTTTTTTCTATACTACACACTACATTCTATATATACATATATACACAATAGTCCAGCCTTATACCATCCGTGCTCTTGATTTTAACCTTTTATTTGATTGTTAATTTTATTTTTAACACTTTTAATGTTTTTACAGCTATGTTTTTATATTATTGTAAGTTGACCAGAGTCACTCAAGATAGTGAGAGGGGCAGCATATAAATTTAATAAATAAATAAATAAATAATATACTATATAACACCACATACAGTATAATTTTCAAAAATACAGTACTGATTATTTTGGATGCGTATCCTGGCAGGAATAACGTACCAGCTATCAAATGTTTTTCTGTACTGCTTTATTAATATTCACTGAATATATTCCACAATGTTCTTTGAGCTTTTTATGCCACCTTTCTTAATTACTGTATATTCAATATCCCTCTAAGGTTGTCTGACATATACCAAATCAAGTGGGCTAAACCTGTTGATGCTTGAGGTACCTCCTAGAGCAGGGGTGTCAAACTGGATTTCTTTGAGGGCCGGATCAGCATTGTAGTTCTCCTCCACGGGCCGGCTGGTGTGGGGGAGAGATGGGTCGGATGCCTCCTGCAGTACCCTGCCAGCCAAAATGGGTGTGGGGGGCTGCGCATGCCCCACCTGCGCCCATTTTGGCCAGCAGGGTGCTGCAGGAGGCTGTCCAGGCCGAAAACAGGGGGGGCTGCATATGACCCCCCTGCACCAGTGGTGAAATCCAAAAATTTTTTACTACCGGTTCTGTGGCCGTGGGCGTGGTGTGGCTTGGTGGGCGTGGTGTGGCTTGTTGGGCTTGGCAGGGGAAGGATACTGCAAAATCTCCATTCCCACCCCACTCCAGGGGAAGGATACGGCAAACTCCCCATTCCCTCCCCACTCCAGGGGAAGGATACCGCAAAATCCCCATTCCCACCTCACTCCAGGGGGAAGGATATTGCAAAATCCCCATTCCCACCTCACTCTGGGGTCAGCCAGAGGTGGTATTTGCCGGTTCTCCTAACTACTCAAAATTTCCGCTACCGGTTCTCCGAACTACTCAAAATTTCTGCTACCGGTTCTCCAGAACCTGTCAGAACCTGCTGGATTTCACCCCTGCCCTGTACCCCATTTTGGCTGCCAGAGGCACCGCGGGCCGGTCCTTTGCTATTTCCAGGCCAGGCCAGCGGGCCAGATTTAAGCACCCCGCAGACTGAATTCAGCCCACGGGCCTTGAGTTTGACACCCCTGTCCTAGAGGGAAATATCAGATAGGGTTACCATGTATCCCAATGCTTTGGATCTTGGCTAGCATATTTATTTTGACATGTTTTTCTTAATAGGGTGTAGAACACACATGCAGAACCTGTATCTGTTTCCACCCCCCCCCCCGGCAAAACTGTTTTACTCTACAAAATTAAGCTCTTCATCTTATTCTTCTATCTTCCAGCTTAACTGTTTTCTTGACACCTGCTTGCTGTCAGTTCCCTTTTTATAAAACAAACTCTCCAGTTAACGAGAGGGTGCGGCTGTTTTAATTCTACTCAGGTAGCATCAAAACTCTGGATCCCAGGAAGGAAAAGTGGTGAGTTCACTTTTCCGCAAGTAGATAAGGTGACAAACCATGGATTGGCCCAGCCAAAGCCACATTTTTCCTGATGCCAAGAAACCAATTCTCACACAAGGCGGGAAATTGCAACCTGTTTATCCTGCACAGCGAGATTAGGTGTACTCTCGGGACTACATCACAAATCAAGAGCCCCCAATACAGATAGTCCTCGACTTATGACCACAATTGAGCTCAAAATTCCTGTTACTAAAAAAGACAATTGTTAAGGAAATATTGCCCCATTTTGGACCTTAATGGGCACAGCTGTTAATCACTGCAGTTGTTAAGTGAATCTAGCGTCCCTATTTACTTTGCTTGTCAGAAGATCACAAAAGGTGATCACATGATCCAGGACAGTGCAAGGGTCATAAATACATGCCAGTTGCCAAGTGTCCGGATTTTACCGTGGGGATGCTGCATTGGTCGTAAGTATGAATAATGTTCATTAAGCAAATGGTTATAAGTCAAAGACTATCTGCACACAAATTGGCATAGTTTTAATTCACTTTTGGAAAACAAAGGCACATGATCATTAGCAAGCAACAGGCAACAAGCAACACAGTATTCTCAGCCCTGCAGAGAATGGTCCTCCCAGGTCGATTCATTACTAAAATGCCCTTTCATTTCCTATTTAATAAGGCTGATAATTAATAGCAATAGCAATAGCAGTTAGACTTATATACCGCTTTACAGTGCTTTACAGCCCTCTCTAAGCGGTTCACAGAGTCAGCATATTGCCCTCGACAATCTTGGTCCTCATTTTACCCACCTCAGAAGGATGGAAGGCTGAGTCAACCTTGAGCCTGGTGAGATTTGAACCGCCGAACTGCAGCTAGCAGTCAGCTGAAGTAGCCTGCAGTGCTGCACTCTAACCACTGCGCCACCTCGGCTCTTATAGTATTAAGTATGCAAACCTTTTTAGCTCATTTATCTGCAACAGGAAAGGGAAAGTTAACTTAAGCATCTAAAAGCAAAATGAAGATATATTTTTTTTAACATAATGGGTTTATGCTGGCTAAAACTAGCTATACCAGTCCTACAAAGGCACAAAGCAGGAAGCACTTTGAGCTGTTGGCTTGCCTAAGTAAATTTCATGCCAACCAATTGAATTATTCCTGGATGGACCAGAATGTTATTTTTTTAACATAAAAATAATTGCAAGGAATAAAAGGCAAAGATTTACATGTCTACAGTAGTTGTGTCTGACTGTAGGGCAAGGTGCTCATCTCCATTTCTTGGCCAAGGGAGCCAGTGTGGCTATATGCCAAAGATGCATGGAAAGCAATTACCTTCCCACCGAAAGTGGTACCTATTAATCTACTTGCATTTGCATGCTTTGGAACTACTAGGTGAGCAGGACCTGGGGCAAATAACGAGTGCTCACCCCGTCACACTGTGCTCGGGTCTCAAATCTGAAAGCTGTCAGCTTTCCAACTGACAAGCTCAGCGTCTTTAACCACTGAGCGATCACGCCTGCCCAATTGCAAGGAATAAAGGACAACGTCATTTTTGGATGTGAAGGCTTATGAGTGCATATACTGTATGTTGCGCTACCCTAGGAAGATTTCATTATAATGGAAGGCCAAAGACTGCTACTGACGAGCTTTAGAGAGCAGTGCTCCATAACGGGACCTCTCCTCTATTATCCTAATTGCCAAATCTGATTCTGTCAAAAGCTTTTTGGAAAACTGAAAAAATAATTTCTACCACACCACCGCTATCTACATAATTCAGTGGTTCTCAACCTTTCTAATGCCGCGACCCCCCTGTGACCCCCCCCGCCGCCGTGCGGGCTAGCGCACGCGGCCTTTCCATTGGCGCCTGCGCATTCGAGGGCCGCCCGTGCGTCACACCGTCCCCGGGTACTCATCTGTGGACGGATAGAGGCGCGGTGTCTCGGTTCCTAAGACCATCGGAAATATGTGTTTTCCAATGGTCTTAGGCGACCCCTGTGAAAGGGTCATTCGACCCCCAAAGGGGTCACGACCCACAGGTTGAGAACCACTAACATAATTGTTGACATGCTTGGTACTTAATGAGTGAGACACAATTTATCTTTAGTGATGCTTCTTTATAAAGCCTTTTAAATGCTTAATCATTTTATATGTAAAAAAAACTTTTGCTATATGACCCTTCATCTAACTAATAAGAAAGGTAAACCTCACTCAACTCAATGATAAACCAAAGCTTGAGCTTTCTCAATAGTCTTTGTTTATTCTTACAATCCACAGGTTAGAACTGGAGCAAAGGTGGAGGGAAAAACGGAAACACAGAAGCAGATAATTCAGACAGAGGCATTTTCATGAATTGAACATTTATAATAGCCATATCTGCTTCAAAGAAACACAACAATAGTATTTTGTATCAATTTGCCTGGAATAAATATTATGCTAAGTGATGTGTAATTTACTAGATCTTCCTTCCTAGATCATTGTATAAAAATTATCGTTATAAAGCACGTTTTCAGTCATCTTGTATTGAGGCTTACAATTACATAGGAGCAATTTTCGCATGATAAATTCTTTAAGAGTTTGACAGCTATCAGCTGAACACCGTGATTTGTTTTCTGTTTGCCAGTAAAATCTAAGAGTCAAAGGACTGGAAAGTAAATGGAAAATGAAAATCTTCTAATCCAATCTCTTGCCTAATGCAGGAATTGCAGAGTGGCTTCATTTGTTGATACAACAGTATTTATCTAAGTTCAGCACCAAACCATATGTATGTGGAATGAGGCAAGCAAGGTCCAGTTGATGAAAGAAATGTTGCAATGCAAGGCCCACCTCTTTTCTGTGTGCATTGTGACATTACAGGCATGACCCCAAAGATCAAGCTTGCCTTGTGATGCAGTGAGATCCTAAAGATACCATTAACTAAGTTCTTCAGAATTCCTTCCTGAAATAATTTTGTAATGTTTGCCTTAATGACATTCTTCTTAAAGTCCCGTTTTGCATCCTTCAGAGAACCATAGAATTTGCCCCTGAATCCATCGCCTGGTTCAGCATTTCCTTCCATTATGCACATTTATGTTCCTTTTTGTATTTCTCATTTGGCCAACATTTCCATTTTTTAAAGGATCTTTTTTTCTCTAAAGATTGTCTTTGTTTTTTTTTAAATTAACCATGACATGAGTTCTTATCCTAACAATAACTTCCCTAACAAGTAACCCTTACTAGTAGCCTGCATTCTATATGTAACTTCTGTGATTTTAAATAATTCCAAGATAGTTTGAAGGAATTTGAGAAGTTTCAATTTTCCTTTCAACTTTCCTTTCCCACTTTTCTTATTTGTTAAAACGCAATATATTTCTACAGTTTACTGTGGCAGTATTATATTTCTAGTGTGATTAACATTTCACTTACATAATTTATATTTCTGTAACTGTTTCTAGGCAGTTCATCAATTGTCTTTTCCATAAACTTCTGAGTGCAGAGTCTTAAAGATTAAGCCCAACATCAGTTTCAAAAATGAGGTTCCATGATCCTTAGTTCTAAGGTACCTACAGAAGTTCAGGTATTTAGAAATGTCATTTTTCTCTACCACACAAATATGTATGCAATGATAACTATCATCTTTCGTTAGTGCAATTTTTTCACTTAAAAGTTTCCTTTATTTTATTGTGAACCTCAAAAATTATCCTTAGAACTTGAGCTGAACTATAATGCAACCACATTGGTTTCAGGGTTTGGACTGTGGAGGCTACTCCTTTATTTTTTTCAGTTTGTTGTCCCAATTTTCCAAACAGATAAAAGGCAGAGTTATTTAGTGTACTTAAGAATCAATTTGGGGTAATAGTTAAGTCTAAGGCTTGGAGACCATGAGTTTTAATCTCATTTTAGGAATAAAGCCAGCTGGCCAGTTGCTTTCTCTCAGCCCTAGGAAGGAGGCAAGGAAAAGCCATTTCTGAAAAACTTTGCTAAGAAAACTGCAGGGATTTATTCAGGCAGTCACCAGGAGTCCACAAATGGCTCCAAATCAACTTTTTTTTTAAAACTGGAAGCTGAAGTTCATACACCTTAAAAAAGAAAACCAGAATTGGCCATAACTCCCTGCTTAGTGTAAAGAAGGTAACATGGTTATCTTTTGTTATTCAAAATAATAATAATAACTATCCCACAATTAAGACGTTGTGGACTATTAGCAACCACTGCAGATTACTTAGAAGATATTTAATCCTTGATTCAAAGTATGATATAGAACCAGCTAAATGTTTGCTGTCTACATTTTATTCCAAAATTTAGATGTTGTTGTCCTTATTGGCCTTGCTTCTGGTTTTACTATTTTTATTCTCGTGATAGTTCGCCTTGCGAGGAACGAACCAGGAAATGAGGTCTATCACTAAGTTTGGGCCATGAGAAGGCATTTCTCATTCTCAAAGGGAACTTGTTCTTACAGCATTTCTCAATCCCAAGGCAGGGGTGTCAAACTGGCATAAGGTGCAATCTGGCTGGGGAATTTTGGGAGTTGAAGTCCACAAATCTTCAATTTGTAATCAGTGTTTCAAATTGAAACACTGGTATAGAAAGTACAGCAGGCAGCAAGACTTCACTGAAGCCAAAGGCAAAGCACCAGCAGGGGACTCCCAGAAAACCCAGCTGCTATGGCCTAGAGGTGGAGCTCTTGCCTTACAATCAGGAGGTTGTAAGTTTGATCCTAGGTAGAGGCAGATGTAGGGTCTCCTGCTTGGGCAGGGGGTTGGACTAGATGACTTGCAAGATCCCTTCCAACTGTTAATCTGTTAAAAATTAAAGCAAAGAGCCCTCTCTATGGTGATTTCCAATCATCCAGGTCATGGTGATCTCAAAGGTGCTTTTTCCCCAAAAGGCAATTGGACTTTGTTTTTCTTTTTTGAAAACGTCTCGCTTCTCATCCAAGAAGTTCTGAACTGAAGAAGCTTCTTGGATAAGAAGCCAAACGCTTACAAACAAACAAACAAAAACCCCAAGAAAGTCCAGTTGCCTTTTGGAAAAAGCACTTATGGGACCCCCATGACCTGCATGATTGAAAATCTCCATAGAGACGCTCTTCGCCTTAATTTCTGGGGTCCCTGCTGGTGCCTTCAGTGAAGTCCCCGAAAGCACAGCCAGACTTCCCCCGGGGCAGCGTGAGGCAGAGCGCACCCATTTAAAGCCTGCAAGGGGCGCGCGCTGACCCGGGCAAGGTTTCTCCCCAAAGAGGCAAAAGACCGCGAGGAGCTCGCCCTTCTTGCGTCAGATGTAGTGCCGAGGGGGGGGGGAGATTCCCTGCCTTCCCCGCCTAAACTCCGCCTATTCGGGTCTCCGCCCCCCCCCAAGCGCTTTGTGTCCCCAGCGCGCTCAGGCAGACTTTTTGCCTGGCCTGAAGCAAAAGGTAAGAACTCCTGCCGCGCGCGCGCGCCCGCCCGCCCGCCGGCTCCAAGCAGAAGCTGCGGGAGGTGGGGAGGGAAAAGCGCGCCAAAGTCGCTCAACTTTCTCCGCAGTTTCAAAGTCAGGGAAAGAGGAGGAAAGCCTTTCCGCAAGCGGCTGGAGCGCTTTTTAACACACGCGTGGAGCTCGGAGGGGCCGGGACTCGTGGGCGCGCGTCATCTGCCAGCGTGTCCTGTGGGTGTGCAAGAGTGCGCGTTTACAAATGTGTACAAATGTGTAGTCCCGAGAAACTAGGGAAACGTTTCGTCGTCAGCGTGGTCTGTTACCATGGCTAGGGCATTACAGAGGCTAGGATTCAGCCTCTGACGGCGCCATCTGCTACAGAGTTGCATGTGCCCATCACGCTGAGGGATGTTTGGTCTAGTAGTGGTTAAGGCACCAGGCTATAAACTAGGGGACAGCGAGTTCTAATCCTGATTTAGGCATGAAAGAGAAGAAGAAAGAAGAGGAAAACCACCTGCAAACCACCTGAGGGCAGGACAAGAAGCAATGGGTGGAAACTAATCAAGGAGAGAAGCAACTTAGAACTAAAGAGAAATTTCCTGACAGTTAGAACAATGAATCAGTGGAACAGCTTGCCTCCAGAAGTTATGAATGCTCCAACACTGGAAGTTTTTAAGAAGAGATAGGATAACCATTTGTCTGAAGTGGTGTAGGGTTTCCTGCCTAAGCAGGGGGTTGGACTAGAAGACCTCCAAGGTCCCTTCCAACTCTTATTCTATCATTGTAAAGCCGGCTGGGTGTCTGTGAGCCAGTCGCTTTTTCTCAGCCCAGTTCACCTCACAGGGTTGTTGTGGGGGGAAATAAGAAGAGGAAGGAGTATTAGATATGCTTGCTGCCCCAAGTTGCTTATAAAAATAATAAAGGCGGGATAAAAAACAAATAAACAATAGTTTATGCCTTTCAGCGATGCTGGTGTGGTGTTTCTTTTTCTTGGCACTTGGGCAAGGAGTATTTCAGTCTGGGAAAGAGAACGGATGTGTTGCTTTTGGGCTGCATGCTAGAAGCAGCATCGCTGAGAGGCATAAGCTGCTGCCTTGTTTTACCTGCTTAAATCTACCTGTGTGTACTAGTTTCCAAATACAGGCAACAGATGACATGCCTCTGTACAGCAGTGTAGCATTTGTGGGCCGAAACTACAACCTGTTTTGGTATGAAACCACATTGTCTATAAAGAAAGGCAGCTTGTGTCTCTGTGTGCATTTTTATGTACAAAAATGGAAGTACAAAAAAATCTTGTGATTTGAGGATTATGACCTCTATTGATTTCATTTTTAGAATCTGGAGACTAGCTGAATAGTTTTAACTGTCTATGGATGCAGTCAGTTATTGCCTTCATCTAGGATGCTTTTTTCAACTTCCCATTCTGTCCCACAAGGCTTTTCCTGGTGGTCTCTCATCCCAGAAGTATGCAGGCCCTACTTTGATTAATTTTGTGTTGTGATCAGCCACTAGCTGTTGTGTCTTACTATCCAGTTACTTATATTTAAATAACATAAATAACATGCAGGTAACTGTGCATGAAAATCAGGTCTTTTTTGTATTTGCCAAACACTTCTTTAAACACAAATATTTACAATGATATTCAGCTCACATGTCAGTTTCCTTTGGTGAAATTTGCACCGATGTTTAGGTAAGAGTATGAAGAAAGAAGCAATAGAAGCAGACCTTGGGAAAAACACCAATTGATTGCATCAGGTTTCGGCTTGATTTGCATCTTTGGTCAGTTCCCTTTGTTCAGGAGCAGCTGCTTAGAGGCTCAGAACTAGTTTTAACATGGCCTTTGGGTCTTAAGTAATAACTGATACTGAAGTTAATTAATAGCATTTTGTTGTCCTTGTTGGTAGTTAACATAAGCTATTATGATGCCAATATAAATGTGGAATTATTTTCTATAGACTCTCTCAAAGCACCATGACCACACTAGTACACTCAGTACCCTAAAACTAGACAAATGTTTTACCATTGAGATAATAGAAATTCTATTTACCTAAAATGTACATTCTTCTAGCCATATCCTTTGAAATGAATTGTTGCATTAAAAAAGCCCCAAACATCCAACTAAAGTGACCTCAAAATATAGTGAAAGTTCAGCATCCAAACTGGGGGGAGGAGGACAATTGATGGAAGTGTACCATGTCATTGTGGTGCAAAGCTTGTGATTTTTGAGTTTGTCTCTGGTGTCATCATCATTTTTTTCATCAAGGTAATTAGAAGTGGATGCCTATGCTCTTAACCAGGTTTTAAAAAGCAGGAAAACTTAATTTGTACAATATTTTTGTAAGGCAATCATCATTTTTAATCTAGTACTTCAAGAAAATTAAACAAGTACCAAAAAGGGGGGGGGAATAGGTAAGACCTATAAAGAATCTCCTTATGTTGAGATGAGCAGCAAATAAATTTAATAGATAAATAAAAATTCTATATCCTTTCACATAACTTTACAGCTGTCTTCTCTAACCATCAATGGTCATCGCTGAAGAAGGTGGTATGGGTTTCCAAATTACTAGAATAGCAATAGCACTTAGACTTATATACCACTTCGCAGTGCTTTACAGCTCTTTCTAAGCAGTTTACAGAGTCAGCATATTGCCCCCAACAATCTGGGATCCTCGTTTCACTGATTTTGGAAGGATGGATCGCTGAGTCAATCTTGAGCCAGTGAGAATCGAATCCTGGCAGTCGGCAGAATTAGCCTGCAATACTGCATTCTAACCACTGCGCCACAATGGCTCTAGAAGAAACGTGTGTGTGTGTGTGTGTGTGTGTGTGTGTGTGTGTGTGTGTGTGTGTGTGTGTGTGTGTGTGTGTAGAAACTAAACCAGGAGAAGATGCATTTTGGTTTTGGCTCCTGCTTTATGGAACAGCCTCCTTATAAATGTTAGACTTGTGCCCCTATGATTCCCTTCCAGAAAACACTAAAGACTGAATTATTCTGAAGAGCTTTGAAGGCTGAATATTGCCTATTATTACAATTGATGAGTTGTTCTCTTGTGTAATTGAGTTAAGATTGTTTAATTACTGAGTCTAATTAATTGTACAGTTCTTTGTTATGTTGATTACAGTTCTTTGTAGACATTATTTTATTCTTTGTGCTTACCATGATGTTTTATTGCTTTGAATAATGACATCATCACAGCATGTTCTGATTTTTGTAAGATTTCATGAATCTAAACGGAGTTGGCAATTTTGTATCCAATAAATAAATAAGGACAAGTAGAATAGAATAGAATAGAATAGAATAGAATTAGAATAGAATAGAATAGAATAGAATAGAATAGAATAGAATAGAATAGAATAGAATAGAATAATAGAATAGAATAGAATAGAAT
>QLTV01001177.1:2506571-2517701 GCA_003457575.1 Thermophis baileyi | reverse complement strand
AGATATCTGATGTGATTTTGACTAGCTTCACCTGCTGCTTCCTGTCTGTTAGGAAGATTATGATCCATTTACAAGTGTGGTCAGGTACAGCTAGCTGATTTAGTTTAGTTAGAAGAATATCTGGAATGATGGTATTGAATGCTGAGCTGAAGTCTACAAAGAGGACCTTTGCATAGGTCTTTGGAGATTCAAGATGTTGTAGGATGTAGTGCAGTCATATTAACAGCATCATCTGTCGATCTATTTGCTTGGTAGGCAAATTGCAAGGGGTCTAACAGTAGATCCGTGATGGTTTTCAGGTGGGCCAGCACTAGCCTTTCAAAGGTCTTCATAACTGCAGAAGTTAGAGCAACCAGTCTGAAGTCATTCAGTTCCTTCATGGAGGATTTCTTCGGCACTGGGATGATAGTAGAGCATTTGAAGCAAGACGGAACATAGCACATCTCTAGTGATTTATTAAAGTTGCGGGTGAAGATGGGGGCCAGTTGGTCAGCACAAGCTTTTAAGCAAGAAGGAGTTATCTTGTCTGGGCCTGGTGCTTTTCCTGGCTTTTGTCTGTGAAATAGACCTTGCACCTCATTCTCTGTAATCACCAGAGGTGGTGGGCCCAATGGGATGGGGTAGGTTGTAGGAGGTTTAGTTATTTATTTAACTAAAATAAAGAAAGGAAAAGAGAAAATAAGACAAAAAGTGTAAAAAGAAAGAATAAAGAGAAATAGAAAATAGTTTCCAATTTCCTTTGAAGCAAATATAATGACAAAATTACCTTAGCTTTGCAGCAAATGTAACTATAACTACAATTTTTTTTCCTATTATCTATTTTCTTTGTAATAAACATAGCCATAAATCATAATTTCATGAGAAAGCACCAAACCCTGTAAAGGTGAGGATGAATCTTCTCCTCCCCAATCGTTACTGTCAGGAACTGATCCTGAAGGAAGGAAGTGAACAATAGCTTGCCTTCCACTCCCAACCTTCTGAGCTGATCCAGAAAGATATCATGGTCAATAGTATCAAAAGCTGCTAAGAGGTGAAGTAGGGTCATCTACCCCCATCCTGCCCATGCTAGAGGTCACTCAGAAGTATGACCAATGTTATTTTCATTGCATACCCAGGTCTGAATCCTGATTGAAAAGAATCCAGATAATCTAATGCTCTTTCAGAAGTATGTTAGACTTGTGTAGTAACTAAGAAGCCCAGGACCGAATCCTGACTGAAGCCATTCATATGAGCAAAACATGTGTTGGGAAAACAGAAAAGCATTAGTGGAAAAGAGGAACAGTACAGGAACAGCTACAGAAAACACTAAGCTAACTCTAGGGCGGGTGGAGAGAAAAAATCTGCATCTTGAGGCTATGTCCTCATAAACAATTAGCAGGGCATTGTTATTATTATTATTTGTATTTCTATGCCGCCCAACTCCCAAGGGACTCTGGGCGGCTTACAACAAATACAAAACTTATTAAAATATAAAAAAGCATTATTAAAAAAATACATAATAAAAAGCATTTAAAAATAATTAAAAGCCATACACAACTTTTCATGGCCGGATCTTTCTATGTTTTGATATGGTTAGAAGAGCATGAGTGAGCTCAATGAAGTCACAAAGCCAGAACATTCAAATTTTGTCTATGCCGTTTCTATATAAAAATACATGCACCAGGGGTGGGTTCCAACTTACCTCGCTGCCGGTTCGCTCCCTCCTGCGCTGCTTGGGCGCGCCTCGTGGGCGAGCGCATGCGCAGTAACAAAAAATTCCAATTTTTTTTTTAAAAAGCCAAAAAAAATTCCAATTTTTTTTTAAAAAAACAAAAAAAAAAAAAAAGATGGCGACTGCATGTACAGTGCCGGAAGTCGGCTTCTGCACATGCTCAGAAGGAAAAAAAATTCAAAAAATAAAATAAAAAAAAATTCAAAAAAAAGATGGCGGCCCCCACAGACCGGCACCGACCGATCAGGTTCGGTGATGTCATCGTGACATCACCAGCGGGTCACTACCAGTTCGGGTGAACCGGTCCGAACCGGGAGGAACCCACCCCTGACGTGCACCGAAGGTAAGTGAATATTAAATGCTCATAATATCATCTTCCTAGCATTTGTTAGGTTTTGCTGTTATAGATTATCATTGCATACTTCCAAATCACATTTGAGCTTTGAAAGAAATTCAAACAGGGTGTCTTGCATTTCATGTGCGTTTTCTCCACTTTTAACATTTTTCCCCTGTATATTTATGAATATAATCTCTATCCATCTATTTTGGCATTTCTATTACATATAAATGTATATCATAAAAGATCGGTTAGAGTTTAATGTCTATTGTTTTCATTTTGGTAGACTAATGCATCTAGCAATCTAGTAGTAAACATTGTATTATCTTTGTGATAAAACATACTTGTGTTTCTATAGTGAATTATGATAGTTCCCATGTTATCTTATGTTTTGTGCTAACTTCTGGGCAATACTCTGTTATGGCTATCAGATCTGACCTTTAAAAACCCAGACAATCACTAGCTGTCAGCAAAGAAATGGTCTATTACCATTTATAATCATCTAGAGTTTTGCAGTTCAGGTACGGAGCCCTAATGAAAAAAATCAACACTGCATTCATGTCTTTACCAATATATCTTGTTCTGGCCTACAAATGGAAAGACGAGCTCTTACTGCCTTTGAAATAGTGAGTGTCATGAACCTATACACTGAGTGTCATGAACCTATGAAAAATACTGTGTGATTATGCTCTTTCTGCATTTAAGGAAAACAAGTTTTTCTCAAATTAAGTTTGACTTTGACTCCTCCCTCTTTCTCTCTCTCTCTTTCTCTCTTTCTCTCTCCCTCCCTCCCTCCCTCGCTTTTCCTCTCTCCCTCTTCTCTCCCTCTCTTTCCTCCCCTCTCTTGATATTAGCCACCATCAGATGCTACAATCTTCTCTGATCTTACTATATCACTGCATGTAGCTATGCATCATACGATAATAATAATACTTACTGCTAAGCAAGCTTTGTTTTCCTGTTTTCCTCTGCTCTTCCTTCCCTCCAATTTCTTTCTAGATGCCCCTATGTCAACTGTTATCTTCCCTTTTCAAATGCTATGGCTAGTGGTTGGATTAGCCAGCTACATAAACAAATGTTTCCAAAAATGACGTTTTTGACAGTCTCTGTACAAGCATCTTTCTTCTCCTACTCAGCTGGGAGACATTCTTACACCTTAATTAATCCTTATTCTGATTCATGAATTTAAGAACCTATCAGTCTAACCTGTCAATGTTTAAAGTATGTCACATTAGAGACATATTTATAAAAATGATTCATTTCCCCCCCCTTCATTTTTTTAGGTCCTCTTAGCAGTATTTTGGTGAATCGTTTTGGTAGTCGGCCAGTGGTCATATTTGGAGGGCTACTATGTGGCATAGGAATGGTTTCAGCAGCATTCTGCACCAGCATTTTTCAACTGTATATTTGTGCTGGATTCATCACAGGTAATTTTGTTTTCTTTTCTATAGCAATAGCACTTAGACTTATATACCTCTTCACAGTGCTTTACAGCCCTCTCTAAGCGGTTTACAGAGTCAGCATATTTCCCCCAACAATCTGGGTCCTCATTTTACCGACCTCAGAAGGATGGAAGGCTGAGTCAACCTTGAGCTGGTAAGGATCAAACTCCTGGCAGTGAGCTGAATTAGACTGCAATACTGCATTCTGACCACTGGGGCCACCACAGCCCAGTTTACAGAAGTTATATGTCCCAAGAGAAGACCCCAGAGATACCTGATGATTTTCATTTACCTATGACCATGGTGCCACATTCTGACCATGGTGTTGTATACTTAGGCATTGCTATAGTAATATTGAGCTTATCTTATGATCACATACTGTATTAAGCCACTTTGCCAAAAGCCCAAGAGAAGACTCTCAAGAGTCAAACAGGAATCAGAACCGAAAACATATATATAATTCTCCAGAGCCCTCACTTTCCTTCAAGATTTACTTTGGTGGAATGAACACTTTGGCATATACAGTATATTCATGAACAGATTTATTTATTTATTTATTTGTTTATTTATTATTTTTATTTTATTTTATTTATTTATTTTGTCAAGCATGTATATGATTACAGGTAAAGTATAAATATTAATATGAGTATATAATAAGTACAAACATAGTTTTGAGTACATATTTTTCGAGTACATATTTTTCGAATACATGGGGACTTTAGGACAGGGATGGTAGGCACGCTGGTGCGCTTATGCACGCCCCTTACAGACCTCTTAGGAATAGGGTGAGGTCAACAGTAGAGAGTAAGGTTAAAATTTTGGGGGGTTGGGGAAGAAACCACAGAGTCAGGTAGTGCATTCCAGGCATTGACCACTCGGTTGCTGAAGTCATATTTTCTGCAATCGAGTTTGGAGCGGTTTACCTTGAGTTTGTATCTATTGTGTGCTCGTGTATTATTGCGGTTGAAGCAATAATAAATAATAAAACTGAAATATCTCTGGACATCCTCAATTGTCTTAATGTCCAATATGTAGTGCGGGTTCTAGACAGATGAGCTGTATTCGAGAATTGGTCTAGCAAATGTTATATATGCTCTGGTTAGAAGTACAATATTACCAGAGAAGAAGCTACGCAAGATTAGGTTAAGCACTCTTAATGCCTTCTTAGCAATGCTGTTGCAGTGGGCTCTGGCACTTAGATCATTAGAGATGAGTACTCCAAGGTCCTTTACTGAGTGAGTTTCGTCAACAAGGTTGTGATTATCTAGTTTGTATTTTGTGTTCTGATTATTTTTGCCAATGTGTAAGATTCAGGCGAGTTGTAGGTGGCAGAGAAATCCTTTCTCCAGTAGTATATTTTGATGGTTTCCACCATTCCCTTCATCAGTTTGTTGTCCTTATTGGTATGTTATTTTGGGCTCTTCCTAGAAAAGCAGCATAAATGTAAAATAAAAAATAAGCACTTAGTATTCAGTGGCACCAAAGCATAAAGTGTAATCAAGAACGGACTATTCTCATTTAAAAGAAGTTATAAAACTTATTTAATTTCCTGACTACCGTGTCCTCAAAACCCTCTATGACAATATTTACTTTTTTTTTTCAGAACAAGTTCAGAAATGTGGTATAAAGAGCAAGAATAGCTGCCAGACCTCTTTATTTCACATGCTGGTCATGATTTATAATAGACCCAGAAAATAGATACGATTTCCTTTGTTTTCAAAGCACAGTCATGAACCTTCTCCTATAAAATGTTCATCCACTTATATGTATTTCTGGCTCTTGTCATGACTTTAAAATAATGCCCTTTTCACAGCAGTTTATTCTTCAGATAGGGCTGTCCAAAATACCACTGCATATAGATTCTTGTTACATATTTTGTTAGCAAACCTATTGTTTACTTCTGAAAAGTTTATTAAAAATAAACCTGCACATCAGTTTTTCACGCAGATGAGTTTTAGAAATATCTGACCTGTAAATGGGCCAGCTTTCCAAGACCTGGTGATGCTGGGTAGATTTTTGGGATCCGTAGTTTCAAAACATGTAGACCACTAAGGAATCTTGAGTTAGGGCAAAGTAGATTTAGTAATATGCTCCTGCCACAGAACTGTTTGGAATGCACTTAATTTATCATTCTCTATGATAACAGAACATGTTGGGCAGCGGTGAAATCTACTTACCTTCCCTACCAGTTCGGAAGCGCGCGCTCTGTGCGTGCGCTTTTTCACCTTCTGCGCATGCGCAGAACGCTTTGTGCATGCACAGAGGGTTAAAAACAGGAAAATGGCGACATCCGGGTGGTGGGCAGAGCCTTGTGCTGCCGCCGCTACCGGTTTACCGAACCACTGGAGGCCGCCGCTACTGGTACGCCTGGACCGGGCTGAACCGGTAGCATTTCACCCCTGATGTTGGGGTGTTTTTTTTAATCTAATGAGGTAACATTCCTCTTTCTTATTCTCTCACTACAGGACTTGGTCTTGCCCTGAACCTCCAGCCTTCAGTAATCATCATTGGGAAGTATTTCCTGAAAAGACGTCCCATTGCAAATGGACTTGCCATGGCAGGAAGTCCTGTCATGCTTTGCACCCTTGCACCCTTGAACCAGTTCCTTTTTGACACTTTTGGATGGAGGGGAAGCTTTTTTATTCTTGGGGCAATTCTGCTGAACTGCTGCGTAGCTGGAGCCCTCTTCAGACCAATTGGACCAACACCTGAGAGGCAAAAAAACAAAGATGCAAAAGAGGCTGTAAGAGAAAAACCTGATGGAGGCATTGCCGAAATGGGGGACAAGGATATGGAAACAAAGGAAGACAGAGATTGTTGTGAAAACTTCAACAAGTTCCTTGACTTTTCGCTTTTTAAACACAGAGGCTTCCTGATCTATCTGATAGGGAATGTGCTGATGTTTTTAGGATTTTTTGCACCGATTGTCTTTTTGGCTCCTTATGCAAAGCACCGTGGGATTGATGAATATTCAGCAGCTTTTCTCCTTTCCATTCTAGCAATAGTTGACATGATAGCCAGGCCAGCTACTGGGCTCATTGCAAATAGCAAATGGGTGCGGCCAAGAATTCAGTATTTTTTCAGCTTCTCCATTGCTTTTAATGGTGTTTGCCACCTGCTGTGCCCATTGGCAACAAGTTACATGGGCTTAGTCATCTATTCTATCTTTTTTGGCCTGGCCTTTGGTATGGTTTGTGCAATGCTCTTCGAAACTCTCATGGATCTTGTTGGTGCCAGCCGTTTCACAAGTGCTGTAGGACTAGTCACCATAGTGGAATGTTGCACCATATTACTTGGGCCACCTATTGGGGGTAAGAACATGCATACTCCTTTTTTTCCATTAGTCTGCTCAACAATAATAATAAAAAATCATTACTTTTAATTTCAAGGAAGAAGCACTAGATGTTAACGCTTTCCCTCCTACTCTTAAAATCTGATTTCTTGATTCTGCACTGCCCTGATCAATTCCACATTCTCTGAAGTTTTCAAATTTCATTTAAACTAGGTTCATCAGAAGTATGCCTCAAGGAATAAAACTATCACTCAATAAGAAAATTCATTCCCTTTGAATTTTCCATTCATTAAAATGGATATTGCAGAACTAAACTGTTAAAACTACCCAAAGGCTGCTTAAAAATCAGTTTAGATGAACCTTGCTAACTAAATGTTCCATGCCTTGCAAAACTTCAAATTTCTTTGCTGGCAAGTTAATAGTTAGATTTTTGGATAAACATTAACATGATATATTCATGTAATTTCTTTTAGTAAATTTATAAATAGGATCTCAGTTTGTTCATTATATTTCTGTACTGCTCAGTAGTTAATTATTCTTAATATAAAGTTAAACAGACAAAATATACAAATAAACAGCGGTCATAACATAAAACCAATCTTCAGATAGCTAAGGTATTGGATTAGGACTGCACAGACATAGTTCACCATCTGAACTGCAAAAATCCAGATGACCACTGGATGACATTAAAATACATGAATAGTTCTAATTATTCATGACCATCTAGTAATCATTCAGATTTTTACACTTCATTTATTTTATAGCAATAGCAATAGCACTTAGACTTATATACCGCTTCATAGTGCTTTACAGCCCTCTCTAAGCGGTTCACAGAGTCAGCATATTGCCCCCAACAATCTGGGTCCTCATTTTACCCACCTCAGAAGGATGGAAGGCTGAGTCAACCTTGAGCCGGTGAGATTTGAACCGCTGAACTGCAGCTAGCAGTCAGCTGAAGTAGCCTGCAGTGCTGCACTCTAACCACTGCGCCACCTCGGCTCTCATTTTTATTGATTACAGTCAGATGCCTTCTATCTCACTGATAACGTGTCTCGGGGCGCCTTTCAAATAAATATGTGAATATTTATAGCAATACTGTTCACATGCTGAAGACATATGTTTAATACACGTTTAGCAATTTCATAAAATATTTGAAATCTTTATCAGAGGCTATTGCTAAGATAAGATGAAATGAATGCAGCCGGGTCAAAGGTAAATGTTTAATTTTCTTAATAAATTCTTGGAGATCACTGCTGGTAACAGCATCACTTTAGAATCATAGAATGTCTGAGTTACAGATCAGCTTATCTGATTCTCTGGTCATTGCAGGAATCCATTAAATCATCCCTGAAAGCCATCCCTATCTGAAAACTGCCAGCAAGAGAGCATCCACTGCTTAACAGCTTTTATGTGCCCATTTCCTTTTGATTTATTTTAGGATGATTTAGCTAGATTTTAAATCCTTACACAAGTACTAGATATAGGATGTATCTGTTGTTTCTATTCTAGAAGAACAGTATTATTGAATCGAGGAAGTTAAGGACCATGTGTGGCAGGTTCAAAATTATTGCAATCTACTGTATATTAAGTTATTGCAGTTTGCTATTAGGAAAATAATTGCTCCACAGGATTTAATTTGATTTAACCCTGTTGACTGTAGTGGAACTAAAATGGCTTTGGACAAAAAGCTGTACCCTTAAATGCATGTGATGTAAATGAGAGAATTGTTGAAATACAGATGTTCAGTGGATGATGATACTTCAACTTATACCAGATGACCATTAATTGTCAAAAAAGTGAAAAGGAATCTCAGATTTCAATGGCTTTACAAAAAAAATATTTATTATTCAATTATCCTTTTTTTAATGTGAGGACTTCGCTTCTTTCTTCCTGTCTTAGAGTGAGAGGTCAGCATGCATGTTTTCTTCAGTATGCAGTTTTAAGAAGCAGATTAGGGCTAATTGTTGAAGACTGTTAATGAGGCTAGAAAGTGCTTTATAATAGTTTGCTACATGAGTTCAGTATGTTGCTCCCTATTTAATAAGTGGTAAATTGATTGGTTCTTTGGCATTTAACAACCTACTACTGGGTTTTGCTTTAATGGACTAAGTAATTTTTCCTGGTGTGTTTTATGACTTTCTCTTATTCTCAAAGGAAGAGGTGGAAAGACTCTTCTTCTACTGTTGAATTTTCCAGTACTCTTCTCATTAAAACTCTCATTGAAATGTGTTTTGCAGATCTTTAGGTCATCCTGATTAGCAGAAATTGAGAATAGCTGCAATTAGCCTCTGTTTGATGTTTTTGCTAATGCCACCATATTAAAGCATGAACGTGGGCTATGTTGCTCCTTGGTGCAGTATTTTTATCCACCCAAGCTGGAAGCATCTCATCTTTGTTACAAAATGTGTGGTTTGTTTGATTAGACATTAGAATAATTAAGTACCATGCTTTCAATAAATTGTCGCCATGGTGGTTATTAAATGCACAGTATCTCAAGGACAAGAAAATGGTCAAAGAAAACCATGATTGCACATTAATTTGGAGGATGAAATGCATGTACCGCAAGCAAAAAAGGGGTCAAAATATTGATTCAAAATTAGCCTAGGATTTGCTGATATTTCTTATTTTAAGAAAAGCCCATCCTTAATTGTGGGATTGAGTAGATACCATTTTCTCTAACCATTTTAGCAATCTAGATTCAAAATTTGCCTGGAATCTGCGTAGCCTTATTCTATTTTGATCAATAAGTTTCACTAATAATTAAGATGTCATTTCTCCATTCACAGGTACTCTTATTGACACCTTTGGAGACTACAAATACATGTTCATTAAATGCGGGGCAGTGATGGTCTTGGCTGGGACATTCCTCTTCATTATGAATTACTACAACTACAAAATGCTTGCAAAAGAAGAGAAGAAA
This sequence comes from Thermophis baileyi, assembly GCA_003457575.1. Lineage (NCBI taxonomy): Eukaryota > Metazoa > Chordata > Lepidosauria > Squamata > Dipsadidae > Thermophis > Thermophis baileyi. Next base: position 2,507,999 of record QLTV01001177.1, on the reverse strand, counting down.
AGGAAGAAGGAAGACGGAGAAAAGAAAGATCATGAGGATGCAAGGACAGAAAGGGATGAAGAAACTTAAAAACAGTAGAAAAAATCCAAGATGTTAATGAAACAGCTCCTTTGAAGAGTGATGAGAATGGACTAAAGAATGGGGCAAACCTCCCAACTGAACCCTAAATCTAATTCAAAGTTTTCTGAATGGAAAATTGTTCCTTAAAACGACTAAAAATATACAGGTAGTCCTCAACTTACAACCATTTGTTTAATGACCGTTCAGAGTTACGTCACTGAAAAAAGTGACTTATGAACAGTTCTTACACATCCCCACAGTCATGTGATCAGATTTAGGTTGCTTGGCAACCAGCATGTATTTACAGTGGTTGCAGCATCTCAGGGCCTTGTGATTGTCATTTGCAACTGTACCTAGGAAGCTTCTGACAAGCAAAGTCAATGGGGGAAGCCAAATCAAAAGATTAATTACCACATGATTCACTTAAAGACTGTAATGATTCACTTAACAAGCATAACAAAAAAAGGTTGTGAAATGGGGCATGACTCACTTAACAACTGCCTTGCTTAGCAAAGGAAATTTTGGGCTCAATTGTGGTCGTAAGTCAAGAACTACCTGTAGTATGAAATCAAATTTTAAAATAGTCACATTTTATATGGATACATGACAATTACTTAGAGCTGGCTTTACAGTACTGCAAATCTAAGCCTTATCTTGTTTTTGCTAAAGAACTGAGAGTATACTTGTCCTAGCTGATGAAAAAAAAATTTTTTAGGATAATTTATACTTCCATTTTTGACCTGTACTCCTGTTTCTATTGTAGCAAAACTAGAAGAGCAGAAAAATGTTGTATAATAGAAAATGCAAGATTTTTTTCTTTAAAAAAATGCACAGCAACCCACAGCACTTTTTACACTGGAAGATCCAAGATTTGGTCCTCAACATTCCAGTAAAAAATACCACGTCTGCAAAAAGTTTCTATAAGAAGAATCTCAGAGAAGTAAAAAAAATTTTTTTTTTCTTTCAGGGTATTTTTATTTGCTTTGTATTTGAAGGTAATTTTGTACATAGAATAAAATAGTGAGATATGCTTGCTTGAAAGAGAACTCACAGAGACATGTCCAGTTGCCTTTTCAGAATATTGATATGTCCATTGATTTAAACAAATACATAGAGACCAAAGCCTACAAGAACTTAATATAACACACTTATCTAAAAAAAAGAACAATATTTTATTTTATTTATTTATTTATTTATTTTATTTTATAAAATTTATATGCCGCCCAACTCCCGAAGGACTCTGGGCGGCTTACATCATAAAAAATAAAACATATAAAAACAATTTAAAAAAGAAAGGGAAAAAAAAACCCCCAACTATATTTAAAATAAAACATTCACACAACCATGCATGGGCCAATCAGAACAACT
>QLTV01001177.1:2471386-2483534 GCA_003457575.1 Thermophis baileyi | reverse complement strand
GGGCAAAGAAGAAAAAAAAAATTCAAAAAAAAAATTCAAAAAAAAAAGATGGCGGCACCGACTGAACCGGATTGGTGACATCATCGTGACGTCACCAGCGGGTCGCTACCGGTTCGGGCGAACCTGTCTGAACCGGGAGGAACCCACCTCTGGAAAAAAATATGTAATATTAACTATGAATGCTAAGGATGAGCAGCTGGACAATATGTAGCAGCAGTCAAGATTTGATTCTAACTTTCAACACAAACTTAAACTTGTTTTTTTTCATGGAGATTGAAAATGGTGTGTAACACATAGTCATTTCTGGAAAATGATGCTATTGACATAAAATTGGATACCCTCATTCACAACTGAATCATCCATTTCTATGTCAGCACTTAGATCAATCTCAGCATTAAATAAATTCAATTTCAACCAAGGGATGGTAATATCGACAATGTTCCTCAAGCACTGAGCTCTGCCATTTAATATACTTAAATAAATTCTCCTTGAGTTGAACTTCACTCTTGGTGACTACATAGATATATATTTTGTGCTGGTTCATTTATTTATTTGATTCCTATAGCCACCCATGACTTAGGTTGGCATACATCATCAATAAAATAGCAATAAAATCCAATAAAATGGAAATAAAAAACAGAATCAGTCAACAAAAGTATACAAAGTGTTGGGGGGGGGAATTATCCAATGCAATCATATTGAGGAAGGAAAACGCTAAATCTTTAATGCCTTTCTTAGCAACAGTAAATAAGTAGTTCGTGATTGCCTTTCTCCAATATGTCTTTTGACTTTCCTGTCTGATCTTGGTATTTTTTGGTGGTCTCACATCTAAATACTAATCAGGCTTAGCTTTTTGTTTTTAGATTAGCTGCTATGACTTAATGTATTGTATATATCGCCGAGGATAATGGCATTCTCCATAGACATATTTGTATTGCTCTAATATATGAAAGGTAGCTCCTATCAAACCCCCCACAATGAAATCACCCTGCAGCCAAATACAAGTAGACATCCTCTTTTCGTCATGATTATTTTCCTGCTCTGAAAATACCTCATTAAGACCAAAGAAAGGTCAGCAACATGATTCTCTGTTCTTTTCCCCCCATAAAAAAAAGAAAAGAAAGCATAATCCTTTCCATGAACATTTTTCATACACAGTTCAATGAGAAATGGCAATAATTTTGTCACGGCTGTCCTTAGAAAGGTCAGTACTAACATTCAGAGTCAGTACCATTGAGAGTGAGGGCCTATACGAAGATCAGTATACAACACAAGGTTGCATCTTTCTTTTAGAATATAATGCTGAAAGAGTAAGAAGATAAGATTTCTATGGCAATTTAAAAACTTAAATGAAAAGTAGGCCTGGTTGCAAATTCTGCTTGCGATCAAGAAATAATCCCATATTGTTTTAAAGTGTTTTTTAAATTTTAATTATAATATATTTTATGAACTATAAGTTGCCCAGATAAATAGGTACCACTTCGGTGGGAAGGTAACCGTGCTGCATGACATCATGCTGGCCACATGAACTCGGAAAGGGGTGGTGGGGCTGCCAATGAAAAGATCCCCCTTTGAACAGTCTGTTTACCACACTTCAGCATAAGTGAAGCACAGCACAGCGAAGCGTGTGCGCGCATGTAAAATGCGCACTTCCATCGCGATCAGAACCGGTGGGGAAGCTAAGTAGAACCCACCCCTGCTTACATCTCTGGGTCTCTTAAACTTTCAGCTTTTATAATTCTGGAATTCTACACCCTTTTTTCCTCTACACCCTCCCAAAGTCCTGAACAACTGTTTCAATACAACCCAGTTATCCTCACTCTTTCCAATATTGGATTGCAGAAACCAGCATGCAAGGTAACTCGTGCTTCTTTCATCAGGAGAAAGATGCACACCAAAGATATCTGATCACTATCTCCTCCTCTTTCATGTTTATAATTCATGTTGTATTTATCATTTTGTGCTTTGGGGGGAAAACGTAGGTGTTCGCATTGAGAGGAGGGCATCCAAACTGTAACACACCATTCCTTTGCTCAGTCTGAAATATTTGGGGTTTTATCGGGCAGCTTAATCTTTCCAAGGAGGAGGGAGAACACAGGAAAATTAAGAGAAAAACATGTGTTTCTGCCAATGGAAATAACATTCTAAAACTGTGCATGGTGCTTCTGCTTTCCTTAATAGGGTCAAGGTGATTCAGCCCAGGTAGAACTTGGGCTGAATTGCCAAAGAGAACTGATCTCCTGGGATCACGTGGCTGCAGAAACTGATTCAAGAGTAGTACAACTGTTTCAAGTGGCTCCAAAGTTCACATTAACTCCCACAAAGCAAATATATAGCTGTTGCCAAAAAAGGCTGTTTAACCTGCCTTTCCAGTAACCTTCTACCAACCCCGCAATACCCTGACAGTGCAGAAGTTTCATTTTATAAAAGCATTTGCTGTTCTCTTCATTTCTGTTGTTAATATGAAAACTCTAGTTAAGCTGCAATGCAAGTTCAGCCTTGCTGTGATGCATATCTGCTCCCTCAGGTTGTCCTTCAGAACTGGTCTGAGAAGATAATCTGATGGCTGTTTATTTTTTTTTAAAAATATATATACTTATAATGTATATAAAAATTATACACATTACAGCCGGATGGTGATAAAAAAACCTGAATAAATAAATATACTGTTCCCTGTTAAAAAACCAGAAGTTTATAATAAAATTAAAAACAATTAAACAAATTAATACTGACAACATGGTAAAATACAAAATAAGCAAGATAAAAATAAACAAAACTATTAAATAGATAATAAAAACAGCAGTAAGGAATTTGAAAATATCAGAGGAAATTAACATATTATGGTTATGGAAATCTCAACAATTAGTTTCTTTTTAGAACCCAATTTATTTTTCAGCTTATTTGGGGTTTTTCCAATCTTTTCCTAATGGTTGTTTTTTTTTTAATGTATTTGCAATGTGTCTGGTCTCCTGCTAGTTGTTTTGCAAACTGTCAGTTGAATTTTATCAGGCTTTGGGGAGACCACCACAACTCTTGGTCATCAAGATGGCACCAGATTGTACCAGAGGTGGGATTCAGCAGGTTCTGACCAGTTCTGGAGAACCGGTAGCGGAAATTTTGAGTAGTTCGGAGAACCGGTAGCGGACATTTTGAGTAGTTCGGAGAACCGGTAAATACCACCTCTGACTGGCCCCGCCCCATCTATTCTCTGCCTCCCGAGTCCCAGCTGATTGGGAGGGAATGGAGATTTTATAGTATCCTTCCCCTGCCACGCCCACCAAGCCACGCCCACCAAGCCACACCCACAGAACCGGTAGTAAAAAAATTTGAATCCCACCACTGGGTTGTACCATATTGGAAACTGTATTTAAAGGGGTGGTGGGGCTGCCAATGAAAAGATCCCCCTTTGAACAGTCTGTTTACCACACTTTAGAATAAGAAGATACCAGGAAAGGATCCTTTAAAGTTGACCTTAGGATATTAGTAGGAATGTGAAAAGGTCTTTTGATAATATGATTGTATGAAGGGTGTTAGAAATTAATACTAACATCTGAAATTGGGACCTGAAAGGAAATTGAAGAAGAGGATAAAAAGAAGCAACATGGATGAAATCAGTTCCAGGGGTGATGGATTTTAAAATTTTATTTAACAAATTTAGATAGCTGCCCAAGTCACTTCATGGAGAACATCTATCTGTTCTCCATGAAGTGAACAACTAAGAGCTGACACCAACTTAATAACACATAAGCAATCAATCAATCAATCAATGGAACCTCAAATATAGTAGGAGCCAGTAAAGATCACAAAGAAATAGGCTGATGTTTATATCCCCCAGTTCTAGCTTTTTCTGCAGTATTTTGCTGCTATCTGAAGTTTCTGAACTATCTTCAGTATCAGTTCCACATATTTTGATGGAGCAATGGTTTGATTTAATAAAGGATAACTTCCTAAAATGAAAAGTCTGAAGGTGAACCCCTCTTCCATAAGATTCTGGCAATTAGAGATGTCAGTGATTAAAGATGAGCTGCGTGTAGGAAGAAATTTCACTTCTCACCAATTAAATCAATCATCAGGAGGCAGTATGTGACCACATTAGTTTCATCCTTATAGGGAATCATTAGATGTACATAGCCAGTTCTTATTTTATGGGGTTCAAACCCTCTAGCAGGAATCAGAATTGCGCTCATGGACCATTGCACACACAAATAGCATATCCAAGATTGGGATGGTAAATTACTTTTAATGAGTGCACTTATATTTTTGCCCAAGGTCCACAATTAAGCATCCTATTGCATTGTGGCCAATCATGTTAATTCAGAATGCTAAATGAAGAGGGGGTGGAATCAATAGTTCCCTCCCACTGTTGCTTCTTAATAGTTCCGATTTAAGACATTCCTCCTATAATTCAAGAGGCAAATTGCAACCATCAGTCCTGCCACTGAGAGTCTGATTTTCTGATCTTTTTGGCATATTAACTATAATCTAACTGCCCATTGTATAAAAGTACTTCCTTTTTTATTCATCCTGAATTTCCCCCATATTTGGATTCTGAGTTCTAATCTTGTGAGAGAGGAATAAAACATGTTCTCTATCTTCATGTGATTTTAGATATCTGTCTCTTTGTCCCAAAGGTGCTTTTTCAGGAGGCAACTGGAGACAACTTTCTTGGTTTTTTTTCTTTCTATTTTTCTCTCTCATCCAAGAAGCTTCTTCAGCTCTGAACTGAAGAAGCTGAAGAAGCTTCTTGGATGAGAAGCGAAACGTCTTCAAAGAGAAAAAACAAGAAAGTCCAGTTGCCTCCTGAAAAAGCACCTTTGGGACAACCATGACCTGGATGACTGAATATCTTTACAGACTTATATCTGTCTCTTGTTTCTCCTTATCCCCTTCACATTAACCTAAAATCCCCTTCACATTAACCTAAAATGACTATTCTGATGCATTTCAGAATAGTCTTTTTTTATTATTAGAAAAAAATATCTTGCCTTTATTATTTGTATAAATAACTTAAGGCAGCAAATATACCTAGTTCTCCTTCCTCCTCCTATTTTCCGCACAATAATAACCCTGTGAGGTGGGCTGGGTTCAGAGAGAAAGTTGCCCATCCAGTGTTCATGCCTAATGCAGGACTAGAACTCAGTCTCCTGGTTTCTAGGCCAGCACCTTAACCACTACATCAGACAATACCCTAACTATCACTCCAGCCTTCTTAGCTATTAGGACCTTTGGCTGGCTGGCCATTCTGGAAGTTTAATCCCACAACCCTTAACTATTAACCCTTAACCCTTACCTTGTCTACCAGGTAAAGGAAGATATGCTCATGTCAAATGTTTTCCTAGGAAAACAAATAAAAAGCATATTTTCCTACTTTCATTGACTATTCCAAACACACACTGAGCTGCAAAGTCCCTGGATTAATATGCAACCCAAAGATTGAGGTGACTAGTCCGTAAGTAAGGGCAATCATCTCCAATAAACACAATCTGAATATTCAGTTCACAGTACCCAGCAGCACCAGTTACATGTTCTGACAGCACCAAATGTCATCTCTGAAATGAATTGCACTTGTTCACTGTTGACACAACGAGCAGTATGTATGAGAGATGCACAGGGCTTCGTACTGGTGTGCAAAAAAGCTGCTTTGGAGTGCAGAGATCACAGCATATTTTTGCAGCTCTTTAAAAGGAGCAAGGTTTTCCCCCACGATTGTGCAAATACCCTCCACAGGTACCACAGGTTCCTGAGAAAAGTTCCTGCTTTTAATATTTGCCAGCCTAAAGTGCCCCTACATGTTCTAATTCAGTTTGCAAGCAAATCTAAAAACGCTGTCCGCCTTCTCTCTAAAGGAGATGTTCTGAAAGCTTTTCCAGGCAATGCCATTTGGTGGGACATCATCAAAAGATGAATTCATGACCTTACCTTTATGTTTATGCCTTAAAACAGGGCTGTCAAACTCCTGGTCCGCGGCCCAGATGCGTCACGTGCTGGCCATGCCCATGCCCGGTTTAGCGAAGGGGGAAAAAGTCACGATACATCACGTGACGATGCCGTGACGACGTGAGTTTGACACCCCTGCCTTAAAATGTAAGATGAAGAAAACTTCAGCAGGCTTGGAAGACCTTTGCACATCTTGACTTATAACCTCCTTTCTGTCCTGGAAGGCTAGATTTAGCGCGTCATCCAGAAATGAGGACTCTGATTTTGCACATGCTGGCTCTTCTCCTAATTAAATCATAGTCATAAAATTGAAGGAGCATTTAAGTCACAGTAATAAACACATACATCAATCAAAAGCAACTTCCTGTATATAAGGAATAGGGACACTAGAAGTCGCACGCAGCCATTCAGACTTCTGAGCTACTCTCTAGCACAATGTTTCTCAACCTTGAAAACTTGAAGATCTGTAGATTTCAACACTCAGAATTCCCTAGCCAGCATGTTGTCTGGGGAATTCTGGGAATTGAAGTCCACACATCTTCAAGTTGCCAAGGTTGAGAAATACTGCACTGGCAAACCCAGAGTGTGATCCACTAATAAAGCACTGCCATTGTCGATAAATTGTTAGTAGCCATTAACAGCTATTGAAGGCAGGGATTTATACTCTTATATTTTCACACAACACTGTGCAACCTATTGCTTCCTTCATCATTTTGTACATGAAACTGCCTTTTGTGGGGTCCTTGGTGCTCTCTGAGTTTGATGGTTTTCTTGCAGACATTTCATTACCCAACTAGGTAACATCATCAGTCCTAAAAGAGAGTGATGTTGGCTCTTTGTTTATATACTAGTGGCCTGCCCTGTCAATATTGATGCTTCCTTTTTGTTAGTCTTTTTGTTTCCTTTTTGGCTTTTTGATTGCCTTGATTTGTAGCACAGATGAGGCATCTGCACCTTTCCAGAAACTGTAACTGAACAAAAACTTTCTGCTCCTCTCTCCAAGCTATGCTGGTAGGGATTTCTGATTCTGAAAGTTCAGAAATACTTGGAGAGTCACAAGTTTCCTACATCTGATCCAGAAATGCAAGAACTCAGATACCCACAATCTTAATCAGTAACTATTGCTTGCTTGCTTAAAACTGTGCTACACACATGCAATCCACCGTAAGATTATTCCATGCCAGAAGTTTTAGAAATTGCCATGACTCTTAAAAGCTCAGTTAAAATTGCAGCTATATTTCTTAAGAAGAACCCCCCCCCAATATTGAACTAAAGACCAATTAAGTCTCTTTGTGCATCTGAAAATTTTTCACTTAGCTCCAGCATGCATAAACTTCAACGATTGTAAATGGGAATGAAGTGTATATTTTTATCTTGTCCTAATGAATGGCCTCTTTCATGAAAGTGGATTGATTTTTATGCCATCATTCTGTTCTCTTTATAGTTTTTATAAGAAGAATGTCTCACAGGAAGTTTATGTCCCCTACAAATCTCTAAATTTGGATTTAGCCTATATAATTTGATGCATTTAATTGGGCCGTTTTGCCATCCTCTGTTTACAAGTTAGGGTTGGGTTGGGCAAGAGAGAAATAAATGTCGGATTTATCAAAAAGAGAATATTGGGGGGAAAAAATCATGTTAAGCGAAAGGACATCTTTATTCTTTAGAAATGATTAACATTGATTCAGATGCTTCATTTCCAAAGATGATTTCCAGAGTATTGGAGTCACCGAGTAAGTCGGTGGACTGAAGTGGACTTTGCTTCTGATTTACTATTAGCACAGAGTTTACAAAGTTGTATCCAATGCACCATCTGTACAAAGACATTTGCCCTAGGAGAATTCTTTATTCCTTCCTTCTTTGTGAGAAACCTGTTATCTCAAGAAGTCCCCTGTTCATCCTAAAATACTCAAAAAATGTCTGGGATGTGGGAGAGATAAGAGTAATTTTCCATTGTACAAATAGCCTTTGTGCTTGAACTGCCTTAAATACAATCCTATGTTTTATTATTGATGTATCACTTTTGCTGGAACAATTGCTTCTTGGTTCTTGAAATATCAACTTCCTGTGGTTGAATGAAATGAGAAGGAATGCCTATTCACCTCTCCTATCCAGTGGACACTCTTTGAAACGTTCTCAGCCCTTCTACCTGATTTACTGCAGCTGTTAGTCATGGAATAAACTCACTAGGTAAACCGGACCAGAAAATCTATACCAGAGGAAGATTACAATCACACTCATCGGATTGGCTGCAATAACAAAATCTTGCAAGTTTGATTATTCTATATTTTCCGTCTTTCTTACACCCCGGTGAATTAGGAAGATCCCTACCTGAGCTGCTTCTAAATATTATCTTTGTTCTTCAGACATAAACATATTTAACTCCCTTTCCTAGGAAACAGTCCTTGAATATTTCTATCCAGGTCATCTTCCTTAGTCTCTATACCCGTGGTGGCGAACCTATGGAACGCGTGCTGGAAGCAGCACACAGAGCCATCCCGCGCGGGATGTGCGGCCTCGCTGGCTCCTCTTCCACGTTCCTGTGCACACACGCATGCCGGTCAGCTGGTCTTCACCCATGCGGGAGCGCCGAAACCCGGAAGAGCAGTGTTCCGGTGCGCATGCATGCCAGAACGCTGCTCTTCTGGGTTTCGCCGCTTCCGCGCACGCGAAGGCCAGCGAGGCCGAGCAGTCCAGGCGGGATGGTTTTGCGTGCCATTTCCGGCACGCAGGTCAGCACGCGGTGACGTAAAAGGTTAGCCACCACTGCTCCATACCAAATCTGGACTCTTTTGTATGAAATGCATACGCTTTTCAACTAAGCTATGGATATGCCAGCTTCAACTTACCTGACTGAGTATGATTGATCCAGAAGCTAAGGAGGACAATTCTGATTAATACTTGGCAAGGGCAGATGGCTTCAATATTTCCAAAAAAAAAAAAAACCCTCCATGTTTGTGTCTACGTGGCCACCAGAATTCAAGTCTAAACTGAGAGCATCTTTGCCTTGGTCTTCTTGAGTGGCTTTTCTACCTGGCTACTTCCAGTGCCTGGTTGTGTGTCCTTATCATTTATCCCTGCCTTCCCAGTACCAAACAGAAAGGTAAACATAAACAGGTTCTTCCTGCTCACCTGCTTGCAAATGAAAGCAGGCAGGCAATGGGGCTGGTGCTAAGCTTCCTGGATGAAAGCCTTAGCAAACACCACCAAGCTTTGATTCCCAGTGCCAGCTTTGTGGCATATGAAGGAAGTTAGCACCCATCCCTCTCCTAGAAAAATGAAATATCCTAGGAAATATTGAAAAGGAAGAATATGTTTTCCTGGATGAGAAAAGGAGAAACATGTTCTAAAGACAAAGCAGCTTCCTGCAGCTCCCTGCCCCCCCCCCCTTCAGCCCCAGGGGGATGGAATTAAGACCTTCACCCTTAGGACATGATAGGATTAGCCCTCTACCCATCGCACCACGTGGCACCTGGGAAGATTGCATCAGCCAGCAAGGCTCAAGCAAACTTGGACTCGGGACAGCCTACAGAGTTGCCCCTGCATGGCCCCATGGGAGTCTGACAGCCAATCAGAGTGCATTTCTTACACAGGAGCAGGAGGCCCCGGGGCGGGGCCCAAGAGAGGGCATAAAACCAAGGGACTCAGCATCTCTTTCTCTTTTTTTTCTTCACCCAACATCTGGAAGCATGTGATCCACCTTTTCTGTTCAGGAGCCCCTGCCATGTGCTCCTGACCACCATTAAACCTTCTTTCCAAGTAACTTCCAGGAATCCAGTGTCTTTTTCCCACTTGGAACTGAACCCAGAAGGATATTTCTTCCTACACATATAAACAAAAAGAGAACAGGGTGTCTCATGCTTACAGAGAGATCAACCCCACAAGGAATTTAGTCCCTTGGGAGTAAAGGGGGCTTATCTTATTTATTCCAATAGGTCTAAACTTGTGGCCCGCGGGCTGGATGCGTCACACACTGGCCACGCCCACCCCCGGTTTAGCGAAGGGAAAAAAGTTGCGATATATCATGTGACATCAACGTGACGCTGTGGGTTTGACACTCCTATCTGGGCTACAAAAAAACCAGGTAACTGCTGGAGTTAGTTTTGCTGCTGCCCAGATTGCTGTAGCACACAAAAGTAGCTTCTTCGTGACTCATTTCCTCTTTCTCCTCTTTTTATCACCCAGGAGTGACAAACAGAATGGTGGGTTCAGGTCGGCCTCTTGCGTCTGCCGCCTGCTGCCTCTGAAAAGCATGGAGAATCCCGCCCTTCTCTTTCAGTATCCCTCCTCTGTGATTTCCTTTGTTAAGGGGGTGGCTTCAGAGGCTGAGCTCAGTGATTGAATGTAATTTTCTTTTAAGCAGCAGGTGACTTTATCGATTGCTGCCCAGGCACCTTGTAAACTGCTTCATATTAGCCTTGTGTCCTCTTGATTCAAATGTAAAGCTGTTTCCCACCCTCGCTACAAGTAGCATAATGAAAGAGTAGGATTTCCTCACCTGTGGGGCTCGCAGCCAATATATTAAAAAAAAAAAAAGCCCATGTGAGTTAAATCAATTACCGAGTGGCCTTTGACCAACCTGATCTTATCGCCTTTCTTTGCAGTGGTTGTTAAGTGAATGCCATGACCATTAAGTGGCCACCATGGTCGTTAAACAAATGCCACGGTTGTTAAGCAAACCCATTGTTTGCTATGGGACATTTTTATCAAAAACCTATAACTTTTTTTGGGGGGGGGGGGGCAAAAACGCTGTAAATTGCAGTCCCAAGGCTGGACAAGCTGCAAACAGCTATAAATGCAGGCTGATTGCCGAGCGCCCAAAATTCGGTTGCACGATCAGGAAGGGTGAGCGGCCATCAGAACTTTGGAACCAGGTCAGAATGTCTTTTGGGGTTTGCATGCTGGTTACCAAGCGCCCAAATTTTGATCATGTGTCTCTGGAGATGCTGCAACCGTTGTAAATGTGAGGACTGGTTGTAAGTCACCTTATTCAGTGCCGTTCTAAATTCGAACGGCACTAACTGAATGGTTGTAAGTCAAGGACTATCCGTAAGATGTTTTGTTCCCAAACAAGTATTTTATCTTCTCTGTAGAAATCAGAATTGGTGTTGAAAAGAACTCATAAAATGTGCTTTGGATGTCTAGCAACTGAAAGCAAACAACCTCTGTGCTAGTCATTGAAGCACTGTGACTTTATTTAGGCCACCATGCAATCCTGAAAAGAAAAAATACAGCTGGTCTAAGAGTCTCAGTAACTTTCATAAATTGAGGCCTTGAAATAGCACCCCCCAACCATGGAAGATTGAAAAAAAAATGAAGTGCACTTACAACAGTTCATTTAGTGACCGTTCAAAGTTACAATGGCACTGAAAAAAGTGTCTTAAGACTGTTTTCCACACTTATGACCTCTGCAGCATCCTCATGGTCATGTGATCAAAATCCAGACACTTGGGAACTGACTCACATGTATGACCATTGTAGTGTTCCGGGAATCATGTGATCACCTTCCGACAAGGAAAGTCAAAGGGAAAACAAGATTCACTTAACAACCGTGTTACTAATTTAACAACTGCAGTGACTCACTTAGCAACTATGGCAAGAAAGGCCATAATGGAGCAAAATTCACTTAAGAAATGTCTCACTTAGCAACACAAGTTTTGGGCTCAATTGTGGTCATAAGTCGAGGACTACCTGTATTGCTTTGATGAACAGCAAAGAGGGACTACTATTTCACAAGGTCCAAAACATTTCTTCTTCATCTTTTTTGGGAATGTGCAGACTCTAAGTGTTTCCATTTCTAGTGCAAAATATTGTCTGGAGTGTGCACATCAGCTATGAATTTTGTCCCTTTATAGATTGTCAGACTGAACAAAAGAAAAGGCAGCAAGAGTGAGTGTAAAAACAACAGGACAATTATTAGTTTGTTAAGTGTGCCTTTGGGAGTGTTTGAAAGAGTTCTGATTGAAAAGGTACAAGAAATATATCTACAGACTCCTCATATCCTGGACATAAATTGTTTCAACTTCTACCCTCAAAATGATGTTATAGGGCACTGCACACCAGAACAACTAGACACAAGGACAGTTTCCCCCCGAATGCCCCGTCACTCTGCTAAACAACTAATTCCCACAACCCTGTCAAACTACCTAGTAGTGCTGTATTGCTATTATCCTTCTCATCTTTTCTATTACCTATTTCCTTATCTTCTCAT
>QLTV01001177.1:2451526-2471206 GCA_003457575.1 Thermophis baileyi | reverse complement strand
TCTTCCCTTTTCTATTGTTTTATTGCCTTTTTGCCTTTCCCTCCATGAAGAAAAAACAGACAGAAGACGGGAGGCTGAGCTCTCTTACTTACAATAAATTGATATACACTGAGAGCATATGCACCAAGACAAATTCCTTGTGTGTCCAATCACACTTGGCCACTAAAAAATTCTATTCTATTCTATTCTATTCTATTCTATTATATTCTATTCTATTCTATTCTGTCTCGTCCCATTGGTATCTTATGATTTATCATTTGTTTGTAGCTTATGGTGTATGATCGATGACTTATCACTTTGTTGTTTGTATGTACACTGAGAACTTATGTACTAGAGACAAATTCCTTGTGTGTCCAATCTTGGCCAATAAAGAATACTCTACTCTACTCTACTCTACTCTACTCTACTCTACTCTACTCTACTCTACTCTACTCTACTCTACTCTACTCTACTCTACTCTTCTCTACTCTACTCTACTCTACTCTACTCTACTCTACTCTACTCTACTCTATTCTAATTCTATTCTAATTCTATTCTATTCTATTCTATTCTATTCTATTCTATTCTATTCTATTCTATTCTATTCTATTCTATTCTATTCTATTCTATTCTATTCTATTCTATGAGGGGACAATGAGAGGAAAAGTAAATGTGCAGTTTGATTTAACTCTAGGATGGGGCGTGCAGACCAGATTTTTGCCATTCAAAGGGTTATTGAGAGATGTACATGAGAAAGCTTGGTGTATATAACAAAACATTAAAAAACAAAAGGCAGTATATGGAGTTGTAAATGCTTTTGTTGAAAAAAATGGTTTGCAAGGATGAACAAATATGGAGAGAGATCCTGGATATGGTTTTAAAGTAGACTTGGATAATTTATTTATCTTTTCTCTTATCCCTTTCTTTTCTTTTCTTTTGCTTTTTGCTTCTTATTGGTGGCACAGTGTTAGAATGCAGTATTGCATTATTGAAGGTTAATTCTGCCGACTGCCAGCAGTTCGACCCTGACCAGCTCAAGGTAGACTCAGCCTTCCATCCTTCTGAGGTCGGTAAAATGAGGACCCAGATTGTTGGATGCAATATGCTGACTCTGTAAACCTCTTAGACAAAGCACTACAAAGTAATATATAAGCCTAAGTGCTATTGCTATTGCTTACTCTCTTTCTGAACTTTGCATAGTATTACTTACTCTAAAAGAAAATAGTATGATGGATATGGGTATATGCATGACTGAGTTAGGATACGGTACATCATTACAGGTAAGAGTTCATAGGTAATGATGGCATTCCTTATGAAAAAATGTGTGCAGGTGTGTAGAGTCAAACTTTAATCCCAGGAATTTGGATACAATGCAAAACGCTGAATTTATTGGACTATATATGATCAGGATCTTCTGTTCATGGATGGCTTTTTCCTATGGAGACAATTTTTATTACTTTCCTTTTCACAACTACCTTATCCCAAAGCCTGGGTAAACAACCAGATTTTTAACAGTCTTCAGAAGATCACTAAGATAGAAGCAATATGGATCTCTGGTAGGATGTCTCCTCTCAGTGGTGGAAATGGTTTTCCCTGCATCCTGTAAGC
This sequence comes from Thermophis baileyi, assembly GCA_003457575.1. Classification (NCBI taxonomy): domain Eukaryota; kingdom Metazoa; phylum Chordata; class Lepidosauria; order Squamata; family Dipsadidae; genus Thermophis; species Thermophis baileyi. Next base: position 2,469,619 of record QLTV01001177.1, on the reverse strand, counting down.
TGTAATTGTTTAATCAATGAAACCTGTACCAAAGGTGCTTTTTTTCAAAAGGCAACTGGGCTTTCTTTGTTTTTCCTTGAAGACATTTCGCTTCTCACCCTTGATGAGAATCAAAATATCTTCAAGGAAAAACAAGAAAGTCCAGTTGGCTTTTGGAAAAAAAAGCACCTTTGGGGCAACCATGACCTGAAGACTGAGGATCTCCATAGACAATGAAACATGTAGTATGCCCACTCTATATAACCTCACTTGATAGATGGAAACTTTGTGAAAGAAATAGTCCTTCAAGTAATATAATCCAGTAGGTGCCTGTTTTCAAGAGTTTGGCAAATGAATTGGCAAAAAATATTCAGAATAGTGGTGCTAAAATAAAAGTTTTGTGATTAATGAAACAAAAACCCACAAACGATCAATGTGCTCTAGATTTGTAAAGTCAAGACCTGTTATTTCAAGTAAGATCCAGTCTTAATCAATGGAATCTCAACCCATCTTTATTAAGTTTGATTTAAGTGGTTTTGTTTCATGCAGGATTAGGCTTGAATCCAAGATTTGTTGCTGTATTTTTGAAAACAACAAGCTAAATTTGTATTCCATGTTCTCACAAGAAATTCATTTTCATAAGAAGAAGAAGAAATGGATTGGTGTTTCATAATTACTTTCCATTCCACTTTGGAATAAATTGTGAAATGTCCAGAGCATTGTTGGTGCCTTGAACCAATCATGCCAAAACGAAAACATCTACATTTTTTTTTCTTTCCTGGAACTGAAGTGATTAAATATTTCAAAAATAGCACATTTTGTTCTTGTTCTCATTTTGGAGAGCTTTTGCTTTCTCTGCATGTGCTTGCAAACAAATGAATAATGTTGGAAATGATATATTTGCCTACAAAGAATAATAAAGTAAATTAAATAACCACTGACACAGGATTTATTTGACCTGGATATTCTAGCATGGGTTAGATTTCCACCTTCCTGGTGTGGAGGGACGGAGATATTCAAGATTAAGAAGAAGCTGTCCAACAAACCAGCCAGCAGGAGCTAAGAAAATAAAACTGAACAGCTTCATAATTACACCTTTTGGCCCAATCCTTCTGGGGGTGTCCTTAGGGCTTCATCTAAAGTACATATTGATTTCCTCTGCCCGGTGGAAGTCAGAACAAAAAGTCTTTACACGGTCAAGTGAAAAGGGTACTTCTTTTAAGGGAAACGTATTACTTCTGAAAAAAGCTCTCTTGGAGAAGAAAGAGGAAACAATTGGACTAAAATTGCTCAGGAATGACTTCTGGAGATTGTCAGTATCTGCTGGCTCCTTTTCCAGTTCATAGGTGGAAAGGCTAGTGATGGAATTTTCTCCTTGTAGAGTTGTCACCAGTAGCCCAGGTTAAGGGATACCGGACTAAGTGGGTGCCAGGGGAAAGGCAAAGAGTAATAAAAGCTTTGGTGCCAGCATTATAAGAAACAAAGAAACCTTCTTCTCTGCAGTTGAATAAATCCTAGCATTGCCTTGCCGAGGACAAGATTTATCTTGCACTGTAATGCTGACACCAACATTATGGGACCTTGTTAATACGAAGCGAAGTGGTGCCAATGCGTAGCGTACGAAATCCAGCCCTTTGCTTAATAACTCTGATGATTGGATAATGGCAATAAAATGGCTGTCAAAATAACTTAGGACTTATTTAGGCCTGGGGGATGCGTTGGGAGGGTTGAACCCGTGCTATAGTTTATTAAAAAAAATGGCTGCTATGGGATGGCCTGGCAAATCCATAAAGTAACAGAAAAAAGGAAATGCGTAGATGTAAAAGTGGAGGATTGTCCAATTTTAGAAAAACCCACATTTTTAAACCACTAAATTAGTAAAACTGTCTAAGAGTCCCTTGGGAGTTGGGCGGCATACAAATTTAATAAATAATAATAATAATAATAATAATAATAATAATAATAATAATAATAATAATAATAATAATAATAACGTGTCTTTATATAGTTTTTCTTGAAATGGACACATTTTTTTATCCAAGCACTGGGATGCAAATAACTTGCTGTTTTATGGTTTTTTTTTTTTCTAAATATCCCTATGGAATCTAATTGTACCAAACATCACAAATTATAATAAATCAATGATTATCATCCTGTATAGATTATCACACATTGTGATAAATTATGATAAATTGTAATAAATTATTGTTGTCATATTATCAATGTCAGGTATCCCTCAGAAACACACTTCCATCAAATGTCTATGGAGATTCTCAGTCATCCAGGTCATGGTTGTCCCAAAGGTACTTTTTTCAAGAGGCAACTGGACTTTCTGGTTTTTCTTTGAAGACGTTTCGCTTCTCATCCAAGAAGCTTCTTCAGCTCTGACTGGATGGTCCTCCCCACCATCCAGTTAGAGCTGAAGAAGCTTCTTGGATGAGAAGCGAAACTCCTTCAAAGAAAAACAAGAAAGACCAGTTGCCCCTTGAAAATGCATCTTTGGGACTTCCATCAAATAACTTCTAGCTTTGTGTAGCCTGAGCAAACCTTTTACCATATTTCGATTTAATATTGTCTTTTAGCCCATGTTTTGTATCTGTGTGTGCTTTTCTCAAATACCTTGAGATTATCCTTTTGGTTTTGAATATGTTGGCCATTTATATATCCATTCTCTTGTGCTGGTTAACGACTGCAATACGGTAAAGAATAAGAAAAGGAAATATGTGGGGCACAGCATCTGAAAGGTAATAAATCCCAGCCTGCTTGTATCTCAGGTTCTGTAGTTTATTCCAAATGAAGAATTGCCTGACCTTTGCCAGAATTAGATGCTTGTGCAGGATGTGCTGTATCAGTAGGAACCTAAATGGACATAACCAAAGAAGACATCTATTCTATGAATTTAGAGGGCAGGCATAAATGACCCCAGAAAATCAATGAAATAGGGAGGCCTCGTAATGCAGAGGGACTCCAAACACAGTTATTCTTTTGGAAATCTAAATTAAATTGACAACTTGTTTTCCTTAAAAATAACACCTAATAAACAGGGTCAGCAAAACCTCATTTTTGCTTCTACGGTGAGCCCAAAATTTCAACAATATACCATTAATTAAGACGACTAGGGAATTTAGGATTTAAACTAGTGATTAATGAGCCCTTAAACCAGGTATTCCCTATGAGCAAGGATCTAGTTCTCATTATATTTAATTTATTTTCAAGTTTTCCAGATACGGTAAGCCTTGGTTGGGAAAACTTAGTGAAGGAAGAAATTACCTCTATACTACATTTATTATGTTGATTGGCTATTCACATTCATGCTATTTCGGGTTAATTCAGCTGCACATTTCAAAAATATATTATCATTCATGCCTATAAACTGCAAGAATCTGTTTTGTCCTGAAAAAGTGTACTTCCAAGAATTACGCATGTCTTCTTGGCAATTACTTTTGACCTCAAACTGCAGTCCTTCTCGACATTATGAACAGATTTTCTATGTCTCGTTTTTGTTCTTTTCTCTTGTGAACAAGAAGATCTATCCAGTTTTCTAAGTACTAATTGCTTATGGAGGTTGAATTACATAATTCCCTATTTTTATTCAAGCATTTATCCCAGCATGAAATATCCAAGGCTTTTTCTTTTAACAAAGGTTAGAATGCTAACATGTCAGGCATGTACACTGGAAACACATTTTCAAATTCAGGTATTGTCTGAGCATTAATCCCTCTCTTAAGCTGTTTTAGTTCCCATAAGATACATAACAACCTGAAGCGGGAAACGTGATTTGTTCAGCAATGCATTCTCTTACATTTGCATTCACATTTTATCAATGAATTCTTTCTAAAGAAAGAATTGGTATTCACAAATGTACTTAAGTTAAAAAGTGACTTCCGTGCTTAAAACTCTTTTCTGAATTTCATTTTTTAAAACCGAGTAACATTTTAAAATCTATAAAGATGTGAACTGTGAAAATAATTCAAAAGAAGCATGGAGCACACTTCTGCTATTCATTGTTTGCAACACTCCCCCCTCTACCCCCTTGCAGGTTTCTGTGTGAATCTGAAAAAAATCATGGCTGCTTTAAAGTATCAACTCTTTGAAGCAGCTGCAACTGTGGGTTTTTTTTATGACTTACACAGAAGTCTGAAAAAAATATAGGCCAGTGATGGCAAACCTTTTTTTGCTCAGGAGCCAAAAGGGTGCTCGCACGTGCCCACACCCATAATGCAATGCCCCCCATGCATGCGCGCACAACCCTCCCGCGCTGCCCCCGCGCATGCGCACAGACCTCACTGAAGCCTCCGGACTTCTGGTAGGCCCGTTGGGCCATTTTTCGCCCTCCCCAGGCTTCAGGAGGCTTTCCTGAAGCCTGGGGAGGGCGAGAACGGCCTCCCCCTGCCCTCCGGAATGCCAAAAATCAGCTGGCCAGTGCGCACATGCTCGCTGGAGCTGACATAGGGCAACGCCTCGCGTGCCCTCAGATATGGCTCCGCTTGCCACCTGTGCCACGTGTGCCATAGGTTCGCCATCACGGATATAGGCTATTTCAATGAATAGTAAATAAGTTCTGGATTGATATTTGTGCATTGAATTAAGCAATCTTCTGAATAAATTCTGAAGTAGGTTCAGTTCTAATAAAGGTATGGAATCAATTTATGTTTCTGTTCTCATCATGGTTATAGAACTACATACAAATATTCCCCAGGCCAGAGAATAAACTATTAGGATTTCAAGCACTCTGATAATTCTAAGATGCTTTAGGGGTCTCTTATGTACAACAGTAGGAAATTAGTATGTAACTCTGCATGTAATTAACGATACCTATAAAGAAATTGATTCTACAAATGTTCTAGCATAGTTACTCTAGTAGAGATTTTCACAAAGAATCCTTAGAAAGTTGGACTGGGATGTGAGATTGACATGTATCCAAATTCACTCATGTCACAGAATTACAATAGTCAGAATGTTTTAAGACAAGGATACAGCCTGTTGCTGCGTTGGCACGACAACAAGTTGCTCAGACTATAAAATCTCCCCTGAACCCATGGGATTGATTATGTGCTATCAAGTCAGGTTTGACTATTAATGACCCATTAGATTTCCTCTATGACAATCTGTCTCGAACATGGTCTCTAACCTGATTTTCAAGTCTTCCAATGGTGCACTGATCACCACTGTAAAAGCCAATGCAGTCCTAGGATGTATCAAGGCACTGGTAAGATCACACAAGGCCAAGCATGGTCTTACCAGTGCAATATAAAGCAGTACTAAGTTAGTACTGCTTTATATTGCACTGGTAAGACCACACTTGGAATACAGCATCCAGTTTTGGTCACCACAATACAAAAAGGATGTTGAGATTCCAAAAAGAGTGCTGTTATGGCCCCATTGGCATTTGGGTCCAAGGAGGAGGACGAAACAGAGCTAGGGCTGACGACTGGAGGAGCAGGATGAAGCAGTCCCTGGTCCCTTGGGCCTGGGAAGGGTGAGGGAGAGGGGGCGCAGGATGACCAAGCAAAGGGGGAGAGGGCAGGCAGCAGAGCAGAGGAGCGACGGAGGACAAGAAGTAATGGATGGAAACTTATCAAAGAGAGATCCAAACTACAATTAAGAAGAAATTTCCTGTCAGTGGGAACAATTAATCAGTGGAATGTCTTGCCTCCAGCAGTTGTGGGTGGATGAGACCATCAGTGGAGGATTTTAAGAAGAGTTTGGACAGCCATTTGTCTGGAATGATATGGGGTCTCTTGCTTGAGCATGGGGTTGAACTAGAAGGTCCCTTCCAACTCTGTAATTCTTTAACTGAGACCATCCATCTTACTTCTGGTCATCCTCTTCTCCTCTTCCCTTCCACCATTCCCAGCATTAGAGCCTTTTCAGACATCTCTTTACTTAATTTGTCTAAAGTGGGGTAATTTGAGCTTGGTCATTTTGCCTTGAGAAAAAATTCTCGGTTGATTTGCTCAATGATGCATTTGTCTGTTATCTCGAGTGTCCAAGGTATTCTCAGGAACCTTTCCCAATGCCAAAGTTATTGTTTTGAATGCATGTGCCAATGCACAGAATAGAATGAGATTTCAATATCACACAGTTGTATGATCTTGTAAAATTTCGGTGCAACATTTTACTTGAGAGTACCTGTGGATGTCCCCAGGGGTTGGTTCTAACTTATCTCACTGCCGGTTTGCTTCCTCCCGCGCCGCGTGCGCAGTGCAAAAAAATATTTTTTTTAAAAAAAAGCCAAAAACAAGATGGTGACGCACACGCAGTGCCGGAAATTCGGCTTCTGCATATGCGCAGAAGAAAAATAAAATAAAAAAATTTCAAAAAAAATATGGCGGCGCCCACGGACCGGCACCAACCGAACCAGATTGGTGACATCATCATGACGTCACCAGCGGTTCACTACCGGTTTGGGAGAACCGGTCCAAACCAGGAGGAACCCACCTCTGGATGTCCCTTGAAGATCATATGGGTGTTCTGTGGCCCTCAGAAGTTGCATTGCTGATTCTCATTCATTTGGAAGAGAAGCTATAACTAGGAAACCAAGTTTATGGCTCTTGCTTGTAATCAATGTTATTACCCTGAGGCCTTCAACTGCTATTTTTGCTTATTGTTTAGCACATAAAAATCCTGGTTTTTTTCTCTCTCTGCATGGCCTATACCAAACCAGAAGGGGTTGTATTTCTTGAAATAATCAATTTCTTCTAATCAGCTGAAGTTCCAGAAGATTCTGTTTTGACTAGAAAGCCCTTGAGTCCATTATTGCATAAACAGAGACAACACAGCAGAATACTAATTGTCACATTCCATACCTATTCTTGAATAATTAAATGTTTTATTGTGATGTTACCATTTGTATTTATTAGCCTTTATTGAGAAACAAAATTAGACTTAATGAGGGCTGTTAGAGTCTTACTTTCAGAGACGTGACAGGGCTCCAAGAATGTATATCATTGGTACCAATGGTGATTAATAGGTTTAATTTACTTGAGTTGCATATGTCAAGATGGATTGGGAGGAAGTGAGAGGGGATGACTGCAGTTGCTAAAATCCTTTTAATTAGACTAATAATCCTAAGTGTGCCTTTGTTAACTGTGAGACACATTAATTAGGTCTGGTAGGCAGGGTTTTCTGGGAGGGAATAAAAGGGGCGCAATAGCATTTAGATATTTTTTCATGATCCCCGGAGAGCTATTAAATGGGGTGTGACATTAACTGCAGATAAACAGCCTTTAATCTTTCTGGGACTGCTAGATTGTGGTGAGTGGGAGAGGGAGTGGAAAGGGGAAATGGATAGATAAAAAGTTTTCTGATTTTGGAATGCAATGGTTTGTGATTTTGTTACCTGGGAATCATTGGCAGGTCCTGCTGTTTGTTGAAGTGGTTGCGTTACAATGTGATCTAGCACAGGAATATGTCCTTCCTTTCATATTGTTGTTAAGAATGAATAATTGGAAATACAAAGCTTGACTCTGTGCTAACTAAGCAATATGACAAAGGACTCGTGTTTACTTTCTGTCCTTCCATTCTGATTTCAGTTCTTTTCATTTGGACTGGAAAAACCTCAGGCCACTGCTAGGGGGCAGCAAAGAGTTAATGTTTCCTGTATTTCTTGTTGCTGCCATTGGTGGTTGTTGGAAGTTTTGCAGCACAGCTATTGCCACCCTCTCATTAATTCCAACATTCAATATTGAGGCTGAAGAAAACCATAGTCCCATAACTGAAGCTGCAGGAGAAGCGTTCTGAAAATGCCACTCAGCCTACAAATTTGAACAAAACATGACAAGAAAAAGAAATAATACTATTTTTTTAAGGCTAGTAAGAAAACCTACCATTGGCATTTACCCAGGTTTGAGTTTCTTTTAGAGACATTATGGAGAGTTTAATTATTTAGGTAATGTTTAGGTTTGGTAATGATTCAAGCAGAAAAATGTAAGAATATTCTAAGTACAAACCACATTGCAACGTTCCAAGACAATCGAGTCCAAATTTTGGAAATTAAGCTTCTCTGATTTGGAGTTTTTAAAATGGAGGTGCCATGATTTAAAAAAAAAAAATCCCAGTATTTCTTGTGCCGCATCACTTTCTTGGTATTCAGGTTTCCTTTTTAAAACCTGACCTTGCTAATCTTCATTATACTCTTTCAGAAAATAAGAACTGGAGGTCAAGAGATGGCAAATGAAATACACAAGAGCACTTTGGGATTCTGCAGCCAAAGCTCAGAATCTTCCATCTCTTCACACAAGGGCAGCAGTACATCAACAGCCATTGACTGTTGTTAGGAGCGGAATTCCATATAATAGAAACTTCATACCAGACAGAAGTTTAGAATGTATTTCATTCACATCTTGCAAACTGAAACCACATAAAGTGAGAGTCATTACCCAGACTGTTTATTACAAATGAAATCTCTACCTCAGCTCAAAGAAATTACCTATAGATCTAGGGAGGGAGGAGGGGGGGCATAAGTTCATTGGCCACACTAGTTTCCAAGGTACTTAATCAGCTGGCAGCGAGGGTGCTGAATTGCAAAAGATTAGTATGCGCATTAGCCGTGGCAGTTCCCAAGCAATCTATCATAGATTTTGCAGAGCATAAGTGTGTCTTGAAGAATGGCCTGTAGGTCACCAATATTTGATTTAAAGAAGGCTGCTCAGAAAAGAAGGTACTTGCAACACAAAAAACATCTGCCCACAATTGACTTGCTAAAGCATTTGGAAATGACCAAACAAAAGGGGAAGAGTCAAAAACAAATGAAATGATAGCTTCTGTTGCTTTGAGTTGAATTTTCAAGGAGGTAAGAAGCTGTTGTAGAGACTTATACTCAATTATTTTAGACAAGGTCATTTTTAGTTAAAACTGACCAAAATGCATATTGGGTTTTGAAACCCATGGTTCTATGTGTCAGGAGGTGGTAGAGCACATACTTTACAGGGGAGCACTTAGTTTTTAGAAAGCCGTTGCATTTGCAACTCAAAGAGATCATCTCAAGAATATAATTGCACTGCCATTATCAGACAAGTTGGACCAAAGAGCTAACTTTTATAAAACTTTTATATTGTAACCAAATGCTCATCAGAGATTAAAATCCAGGAAAAGTTTCCTTAGGTCGATAGAAGACTTCAAAGCATTTGAAAGCAGAGTGGACCTAGGCAAAGCTACAAAGAACCAACATTGGATGAACCAATGGAGGAGATGGCAGAAGTTGGGAAGTATGGAAATCGCTGAATAGACAGCTCATGGATACAATAAGATCCAGAGACACTCTGAACAAATGGGACTCTCCGATGACTTATTTGCGATTGTAGTGACATGCAGACAACAACACATAACTATACACTGTCCTGATCAGTGTACACTTGAGGATCTCATGGCAGCACAATAGAATACAATTAATGTTGCTAGTTTCTGGGCAAGATCTGTTTAACTTGTGCATATTTTAATATTGTATTTTATATTTTATGTCATATAGTATGCCTTATTTAACTGCGATGCTTCTGACACGAACAAACAAACAAAAACCAAATGGCATTTGAAATAGCTCAATCCAAGTTTAAGCATTCAAGAAGTTCCCTCACTGATTTTTTTTTTAAGTGTAAAATTTGAAATTTGCAAAATCAATATTTTAATCAGTTAAGGGGAGGCTGGTTATCCTCCTAATAACCCAGTCCTCCTAAGTTATCCTCCTAATAACTAATAACAGGGACTGGCCTAAATTGATGAGTGAGTGATTTAGAAATAGAAATAGAAATAACAGAGTTGGAAGGGACCTTGGAGGTCTTCTAGTCCAACCCCCTGCTTAGGCAGGAAACCCTACACCACTTCAGACAAATGGTTATCCAATCTCTTCTTAAAAACTTCCAGTGTTGGAGCACCCACAACTTCTGGAGGCAAGTTGTTCCACTGATTAATTGTTCTAACTGTCAGGAAATTTCTCCTTAGATCTAGGTTGCTTCTCTCCTGGATTAGTTTCCATCCGTTGCTTCTTGTCCTGCCTTCAGATGCTCAGGAGAATTGTCTGTCTTAATCATCTTTGTTGTTCTTCTCTGCACTCTTTCTAGAGTCTCAATATCTTTTTTTTTACATCGTGGCAACCAAAACTGAATGCAGTATTCCAAGTGTGGCCTTACCAAGGCATTATAAAGTGGTATTAACACTTCACGTGATCTTGATTCTATCCCTCTGTTAATGCAGGCTAGAACTGGGTTGGCTTTTTTGGCAGCTGCTGCACACTGCTGGCTCATATTTAAATGGTTGTCCACTAGGACTCCAAGATCCCTCTCACAGTTACTACTAATGAGCAAGGTACCACATATACTGTACCTGTGCATTTTGTTTTTCTTTCCTAAATGTAGCACCTTACTTTTTTCACCATTGAATTTCATTTTGTTAGATAGCACCCAATGTTCAAGTCTGTCAAGATCCTTCTGTATCTTAAGCCTATCTTCTGGAGTGTTGGCTATTCCTGCCAGCTTGGTTTTTTTATTTATGGCCATTACCTCCATAATATAACACATGAAAGGAACTTGTTGCATAGCCCTAGTAGATGGAGCCAGTATTCTGAAAGAAAAGCCCCTGACCTCTTCTTATGAGAACCAGAAAAGAGTGGCCACTACAAGGAGGCGTTCCCCACCCCCCAGTTAGTCTTGGTTGGAGGTCTTCAAAGAAGCAACAACTTTTAGGAGTGCTTTTCTTGTCCAGACCTAGAATTGAGATTTAGTGCTCAAAAACATTGATAGAGCAAGAATCAATAATATAAACCTATTAGGAAAAAATATAAGGGCGTGTTAGGTATCCTCCAATTCTTTTAAGCACTGTTTTGTTGGGTTTGTAATAGCTGTTCCCCCTTTAAAAAACCTCTCCCTCTTCGTTTGCTCAGTCTGCTTATAGGTTAATAATTGCTAGATTGCTAGCACATCATATAGCATATAATTTGAGTACAGCTAACCTATTTTTCATATCCTTCCCAGATGCGTTTATAATAATAAAATTTCTTTATTCGTCATTGAGCTTTGTGTGCTCAGTTTTGAGCACAATGTGTTCAAATACCACTTGAGCCTAGTAACCCTAGTTAAATAGGAGGAATGTAGTCTTTTATTTAACAGCTTATTCTTGGGGAAGAGGGATTTTATATTCTGCCCCAATGAGATTCAAGATCTCCCCATTTAAGAACAGATAGTAGCAACATAACTAGAATTACATAATTATACAGAAATACTCCAGAACTAGAGTAGAGAGGATGGATGGATGAAGAAGACTTAGGAGCCTTGTGGTGAAGTGGCTAAAGTGCAGTATTGCAGGCAAACTCTGCGCACTGCCTGCAGTTCGATCCTGACTGGCTCAAGGTTGACTCAGCCTTCCATCCTTCCAAGGTCAGTAAAATGAGGATCCAGATAGTTGCTGGACAATATGCTGACACTGTAAACTGCTTAGACGAGTTTAGGACGTTTAGATACGGACCCTTGGCCGTGCCTCTTTCGCTCCCAGCTACAGCCTCAGCCCATTTACAGCCAGCTTTTCTCCTCCGCTGGCCCTCCCCTGGCCATTCTCCATGGTCAATGGCCTCTTGGCCCTATGCCCCTTGCCCTTCATCCCTGCCCATTCTGTGTGAGCCCCTCCAGGCCCCTGCAATTTCAGAAACAGTGCTGGCCTTGCTGCTTGCTGCGCAACCCTCCCCCATCCCCCCTATAATTGCAGAAGCAGCGCCTTGCCATTCACCTGCACAACTGCCTCAGCCCCCGCCCCCAATGCTGGCTTTGCTCCTTCTCTCCTCTTTCATTGGAGCTGACTGAGTTGTGAGCCAAGCTATCTTTGTGAAGCACCCTTGTGGTGCCCCTCCCTCCCTTCCTGGTGCCCCCCAACACACTCTCACCTGCCTGCCCCTCTCAGCAGCTGCTACTCCCCCTCCCTCCAGTCCTGGTGACAGATCTGCAAGGCCCCAAAACCTGTGGAGCAGCCATAGTACTTTTTAAAAAACCTTGCATCGTAAGGCTGCCCCCGCAGCACCATTGCTTCTGCTTGCCACCCGATTGGCTGGGGGCTATTCGTCCCACTATTCAGTTACAGTGTCAGCATGTTGCCCAGCAACTATCTGGATCCTCATTTTACTGATCTTGGAAGGATGGAAGGCTGAGTCAACCTTGAGCCGGTCAGGATCGAACTCCAGGCAGCGGGCAGAATTTGCCTGCAATACTGCACTTTAGCCACTTCACCACAAGGCTCCCAAGTCTTCTTCATCCACCCATCCTTTGTACTCTAGTTCTGGAGTATTTCTGTATAGTTATGTGATTCTAGTTATGTTGCTACTATCTGATCTTAAATGAGGAGGTAGCCTCCATCTTGAATCGCATTGGGGCAGAATATAAAATTCCTCTCCCCAAGAATAAGCTTTTAAATAAAAGACTATAAAAGCTGGGGTCAAATGGTGTTTGGGTGAATGGGCAGGGACAAAGGGCCGGGGCGGAGGGCCAGGGGGCCAATGGCTGTGGAAAATGGCCAGGGGAGGGCCAGCGGAGGAGGAAAGCTGGCGGGTGGCTGGGGCAAAGGAGGCGTGGCCAAGGCCCATGTCTAAATGTCCCATTCCAGCTTAGAGAGGGCTGCAAAGCACTATGAAGCAGTCTATAAGTCTAAGTGCTATTGCTATTGCTATTGCTATGAAGATGGCAGAAAGAGATCTGTCAGGCTACTATGGGTTTCAGTGACAGACACATCTCTGCCTCCTGGGCTACAATAATTTCAAATAAATAGCCTGATGTATATCTTTATGGCCTGCCCATTGCTTCTGTGGTACACAAAAGCAAAATTATTGAACCATATTTTAAACTGGCATACTGATGTTATATAAAGTAGAAGACATACATACATACATCATTCATCCTACTATGCTTCTTGAAATGTATTTGTTTTGTTTTAAGCAGCATTTAAACATGAGCAAACAAACAAATCAGGACTCATTAATAAATGTTAACTCCACCAGCCATTTTAACAAGAAAAGTCATTAATTGGGACACAGATTACTCTGTATAACTCTGTTAGCATAATTGAGTAATGCCTATTGATTCTTCATGAGACTAGAACCTTTTATTCCTCATCTCTTGTTAAAGGATTATTAATCAAGCTGTAATAGCTTTAAGATCTATGCTCTAATTAAAACTGTAACTTCTTTATTACATCTTTATTTTAATTAGATAGACAGAAAGATAATATTTTTTACAAGACAGCTCAGTGTAAAATAAAATTATAGGTCTCACCAATAGTTCAAAGGGATACTGTTTAAGATGGGCTGGGACTCTGTTAGCATATTGTAAATTAAAACACGAGGATCCTGGTCAGACCCAGGATTAAACATACTGCTCTCAACATAATTAAAGCACATTACAGTAACAACTTTCTCTCTCTGTAAAAAGGGCTGAAATGTATTACATGCCACAATTTTACCTTCTTTTTTTTCCCCCTAAGCCATTTTTTAAACTCCAGAAACACATCTAAAAACCTGCAAGCCAATGAAAGGTATATAAAATAAGGGTATTGCTCCGGTAGCTTACTGTAAATATTCCTAGCCAGTAATGTTTTATATCCTTCTGTTTCCATTTCATAAAGAAGACACATCTTATATTTTTTTGAAACAATGGATTAGAGCTCATTTAACATTATGACCCTTAGGACATGTTTCAGAACCATCCCATAAGGACTGATCCTGCTCAGCAGCCAGGACATGCAGAATATCAGTTAGAAAGGTGGAAATTTGAGATTTTCCTTCGTTGTCTACAGGGGTGTCTGTAGAAGGTGGTCAAAAAAGTTAAGAGTCCATGATAGTACATCAAAGTTCTGCCTGAGTTTTATATGCATCACGTATTAGATTCATAATAGATACAGCTTTAATTACATCATCAAGGCTACCATTTTGACCTTTAAAAAAAACATACCCTATAGAACTCTGTAGAGCAGCGGTTCTCAACCTGTGGGTCGCGACCCCTTTGGGGGTCGAACGACCCTTTCACAGGGGTTGCCTAAGCATGCACTAGCCCGCCATCTTGGTGACTGGCAACACGCACACGCGGGGAGGGGTGGGGGAGGGGGGCGCGGCGGCGGGGAGGGGGTCGCGGCATTAGGAAGGTTGAGAACCACTGCTGTAGAGATTCTCAGTCATCCAGGTCATGGTTGTCCCAGAGATGCTTTTTGTCAGGAGGCAACTGGACTTTCTTGTTTTTTCTTTTGAAGACGTTTCGCTTCTCATCCAAGAAGCATCTTCAGCTCTGACTGGATGACGGGGAATGGAAGGATTTATACTCTTTGCAGACAGCTGGTCATTTGCATCCTTTTAGAGGGTCGTTGAAGCTCTTGGAGGTTTATCTGTGTCCCCAGGGTCACCTGAGTAGTGCTCCTGTAGTCTGCAATTTTTTCCCCTCTGGAAATCCATTCCTATCTAGGCTTTTAGCTATACAATTTGGGATGAACGCCCTTTGAATGGTGTGGGAATGGATTTCCAGAGGAGGGAAAATGCACCCCCTCCCATCCAACCCTTGGGAGATCTAGTTCAAGATCTGCCCAGTTGTGTGAAATCAGGACTCTTATATACTGCAGACAAAGTCAGAAATTGCAAAGTGATTGACTGTGCACAAAATGAGGCTCAGATGAAAAATTGCCAGTGGGTGCATTAAGATACCTAATTTTTCCAAGATGCCAAAAGGAAGGAAGAATGGCAAAAACTAGCGGAGACAATTATGGGCAAATTTCTCAAGGGATTGTCTTGAAAATAGTTTTATATTGCTTTCCTTTCCTCTTTTGGATATTTCTCAGACCTACTATGTAACCAATGTGTTGGAAATGTATCAAACTTTAACAGGGATACAAATAAATGTAACAGAATCATTGGTTACTCAGAATAATAGTCTTGTTTTCACCTTTACAAACTGATGATTAAGACCTGGAGGTGAAATTCATCTACCACACAGGTAGTCCTTGACTTACATCCACAATGGGCCTTGTCCATTATGGCCATAAGTACTGATGGTCCCACATGACAGATCTGAATTATAGCAATAGCACTTAGACTTTTATACCGCTTTACAGTGCTTTTACAGCCCTCAGCGGGCAGTCATCAGAAGTAGCCTGCAGTACTGCACTCTAACCACTGCACCACCATGGCTCATTATGAGTATTTTTGTGGCAGTCATTAAGCGAACACTACTGTGTGGTCCACTGTAACTTCAAACAGTCGCTAAGCAATAGCAATAGCAATAGCACTTAGACTTATATACCGCTTCATAGTGCTTTACAGCCCTCTCTAAGCGGTTTACAGAGTTAGCATATTGCCCCCAACAATCTGGGTCCTCATTTTACCCACCTCAGAAGGATGGAAGGCTGAGTCAACCTTGAGCCGGTGAGATTTGACCCGCCGAACTGCAGCTCGCAGTCAGCTGAAGTAGCCTGCAGTGCTGCACTCTAACCACTGCGCCACCTCGGCTCTAGCAACCAGTTGCAAGTCAAGGAATACTTGTATAGTTGCTGCAAAAGCCTGGATGATCACGGAACAAGCTCTTGAAGATCTTTAACTCTTTGGTGTCCTGCAGTAGCCATCGAGACATTTGAAGTAGCCCTGTCAAAAGGAAGAATAATGATAAATTGATCTGGTTTCGAAAACAATGAAGTTTTTCTTTTTAAAAAAGGTTAGACACTTGGAACAAAAGTTATCAGTGTGAGATAGTCCAGGTAGAGAGCTACCTTTGGAGCAATTGAAAACAATGGATCATCTGCTGTAGCTCCTGAAGGAAAAGATTAGGGATGATGGCATCAAAACAAAGTAGTGAGATGTTGGGATTAGAGCAGAGAAAGCAGACGTGGAAGAATTCTTAGTAGCTAAAAACAACAACAACACACCAATTGCAATATAAGCGATCCTGTCTTAAAACAAATACTGCTTGCTCCTGGCAATCAGAAAGCACCCTGCACTAAATATTTCGGAGCAAATCAGTGTTTCCACTCTCTGTTATTTGGGAGAAATAAAATTGCGTGGGGACCCATGCTCTACAAGATCACATCTGCCGGTGATGCAAAAATTATTGCCACTGGGAGGGCTTTTGTGCTGCTTCAAGAAAATGAACAGTAGCATTTTCGTCTTTCTAGAGCAGGGGTGTCAAACTCAATTTCATTGAGGGCCGCATCAGGGTTGTGTTTGACCTTGGGAGGATGGGATGGGCATGGCTGGGGTAGGCGTGACTGGGGTGACTTGTTTTCATTGGCAGAAGGCTGTCATGGCCAAAAATGGAGCCGGGGGGGCTGCGTGCACCACCCCAGCTCTGTTTTCGCTGGCAGAGGGCTGCAGGAGGCCGTCGCAGCTGAAAACGGAGCTCCATTTTTGCTGGCAGAGGCACCGCGGGCTGGTCCTTTGCTGTTTCCAGGGCAGCCCTGTGGGCCAGATCCATGGGTGGGCTGCTGGGGGTTCGCAGGGGTTTGGGAGAACCTCTAGCTAAGATTCTGTGCAGTTCGGAGAACCCCCAAATCCCACTCCTGGCTGGCCACGCCCACCTAGCAACCGGGCAGAGAACCCTTGCTAAAATTTTTGAAGCCCCCCCCCCCCCCCCCCCCCCCCCCCCCCCCCGCAGGCCGGATCCAGCCCACTGGCCTTGAGTTTGACACCCTTATTCTAGAGCACTGTTTCTCAGCCTTAGCAACGCCTAGGGCCGTGATGGCGAACCTATGGCACACGTGCCAGAGATGGCACGCAGAGCCCTCTCTGTGGGCACGTGCCCCGTTGCCAGCTGCTCTTCTGGTTTCAGGCCAGCTGGTCTTTGTGGGCGCCAGAGCACCAGAAAACAGCCTGAAAATGGCCTGAAAATGCCCCCCAAAACAGCCAAAAAACGACCAAAAAACAGGCATGCACGCCGGCCAACTGGTCTTTGGGTTTCTGGCACTCCGGTGCGCGCACATGCACGCATGTTCCGGTTTGGGCACTCGGTGCCGAAAAGGTTTGCCATCACTGGCCTAGGGAATTCTGTGAGTTGAAGTCCACATAGTTGCCAAAACTGAGAAACAATGTTCTAGAAGGAAAATGTGTTTTCCTCAAAGAACACAAAACTGTCCAAACAGAATGCACGTTTCCTTTATTCAGCTATCTAATGAAATAGGAATGATACAGAAATTAAAGTACTAGGATCTGAATGTCCACGTGTCCATATGTATTTATGTGGTATGTGTATTTTTGTGTAAAATTACAATTATAAGTAAGTATTTTGCCCAACTAGAGAGCAGCATCTAAATACGACTTCAGCAACAGAGTGATCAATGCCTGGAATTCACTACCTGACTCTGTGGTTTCTTCCCCAAACCCAAAAAACTTTAACCTTAGACTGTCTACTGTCGACCTCACCCCATTCCTAAGAGGTCTGTAAGGGGCGTGCATAAGCGCACCAGCGTGCCTACCGTCCCTGTCCTACTGTCCTATTGTCCTCATCTATCTGTATTCACTTTGATTATGTTTATGTTTATACCTATACCTGCTATCTTGTACATGTTTGACAAACAAATAAATAAAATAAATAAATAAATAAATAAGTTAAACAAGGCAGATCTGAAAAGGACTTGGATGGGACTCCACCAGGAAACTCAGAGGCATAGGTTAAACTTAAACATGAATAAATAAAGAAAAAACTAAATTAAAACAAAACAAAAACAAAGCTGCAACTGTTCAGAAGATCACACTGATAACCATTTTTATATTCTTGCAAAAAAAAAAAAAAGACATTACATTCCCATAAAATCCTCAGCTCGAGTCAAAGGTGACTTTAAGTCATTTTATTTTTTATTTTATTTATTTATTTTGTCAAGCATGTATATGATTACAGCAAAGTATAAACATTAATATGAGTATATAATAAGTACAAACATGGTTTCGAGTACATATTTTTCGAATACATGGGGACTTTAGGACAGGGATGGTAGGAATGCTGGTGCAATTATGCACGCCCCTTCAGACCTCTTAGGAATGGGGTGAGGTCAATGGCAGTCAGTTTAAGGTTAAAGATTTGGGGGTTTGGGGAAGAAACCACAGAGGCAGGTAGTGCATTCCAGGCATCGATCACTCTGTTGCTGAAGTCGTATTTTCTGCAATCGAGTGTG
>QLTV01001177.1:2409233-2450915 GCA_003457575.1 Thermophis baileyi | reverse complement strand
TTTTTTCTCTTCAATATTCTGGAATATCAGGAAGTAAGCAGCCTTCTCTGTTTCCAATGTTATCATGGTTTCCTCTAACTTCTTGTTTGCCTGTGTCAATCTTTGATTTATCTCATTTATCTGCTTGCTTGCTATCGGCTGCCATAGAAAACAGGGGGGGGGGGGGGCTTAGGTATTTGGGGGGGAAGCTGTGCTGGAGATGTCTCCATGTATGTCTGATTAGAGAGCCGAGGGAGGAAAGTTCTCATCATCTACTGCGCTGCTGGCTGGACATGTTTACAGCCAGCTCAAGGTCAACCGTCTCAGCTCCAGATGCGATGGCTCCACCTGAAGTTGCGTGCCACATGACATCTTGGGGGCATGGGGATTGGATGGTCAGCCCGGGTCTTGGCGGGGAGGGATTTGGGTTTGCTTTCAATATGTAATTTTCGCGCCTTTAGCCTCAGAGCTTGCTTTCAACTTGTTGCTATCAGTTCTTACCCAGTAAAAGTACCTTTCTCTACAAACATGGAGTTGGGGGTTTTCTTTCTTGGGATTTGAACAGAGGCACATCTGACACACTCACTCACTCACTCACACTCATTTATCAAATGTATAAAGTTGCTTGACTTGATGAAGGTCCTAGACATTAGAAACAGCAAGAAACAATGCAACAAAGAAAAGACTCAGGATGGCATGTAGCCTTTGAAAGGTCCGCTGAGGCCATGCCCAGTTTTGCAGGGCAAAACTTTAAAATGCACTTCACTTCATTTCACCTCTAATCTAAATGATAATTGATATGATATGATATGATTATTCTCAGTCATGTGTTTAATCACTCCTGTCACATTAACGTTTTGGTAATCCCTTTGGGAAGCCGTGTAAAAGTCTGGGGACTGAGGCGGTGTACCTGGATAACTTTCAAGAGCTGGACTTCATAGGCCTAGCTTTCCTCTTTGGAAATGCTGGGAGCATTATTTCTCTTTCTTCAAAATGTGGTATTGTGTTTATGATGCGAGCTTCAACACACACACACACACACACACACACACACACACACACACACACACACACACACCAGCCTGTTTTGCTCCTTCATTCTACTAAGAGGACTATCATAGCAGTGACTGTCTGTACAAGACCTTTCTTAGCTCCCGAATCTCTCCCAGGCCAACCGCACAATACGTGTCAGTAACAAGTTAACATCAGTTACTTCTGTGGTTGTCAGCTCTAAGTAAAGCCATGGAGTGCTTGCAGCAAAATGGCGTTTCATTTTAAAATCAAAGTAATAAAATGGTCTTCCCTGATGGATGACTTCTAAGGCAGGCATGACCTTTCTCTGAAAGAAGACTGCTTCTCACGGTGGCTGTTTGAAGATGAAAGCGGGGGGGGGGATGATTTCGGTGAAAGCAAACATGGGTTTTCCAGCTGGTGCGCACAACAGTTGGCCCATGGGAGTAGCCACTATAGAGCAGAAATGGACCAATCAAATCAAATGGAATTGCTTTCGCTCTGGCTCTGAACTGTTACTTGACTGAACAGACCACCTATTTAGCTGCTGTCTTTCTTTGCAATAAATAGGCACAGACATGCCCATGCGCGCACACACACACACACAGACACGCACACACACACACACACACACACCATGCTAGAATGTCAGCAATCTATTGGGTAGGGCTTTCAAATACCTTACACAGTACTTAAGAGAGAACACATCTATATTTTTACAAGGATGAAAAAGACTATGAACGTCGAACATACAACTTAGCTGTTGAGCTTAAAGTAAACTCCTAATGTCATCTTAGAACATGGAGTGTGATCCACAATGAAATGAAATAAAATAGACTAGCTGGTCCTATTAGTTAATTAGCCAATAATTAGCTAACTCAAATTATTGACCCACCAGGGAGCGTTGTTCTGAGACTGAAGCAAGACCAAGGACCATTAGCTCTTTTCCTCAACCTAATGTCCTCCAATAAATAAACCTTAGACTGTCTACTGTCGACCTCACCCCATTCCTAAGAGGTCTGTAAGGGGCGTGCATAAGCGCACCAGCGTGCCTACCGTCCCTGTCCTACTGTCCTATTGTCCTCATCTATCTGTATTCACTTTGATTATGTTTATGTTGATACCTATACCTGCTATCTTGTACGTGTTTGACAAACAAATAAATAAAAATAAATAAATAAATAAATAAAATGGCTAGTTGGGAGATGATGGAAGTTTTAATCTGACAGTCTGCAGAGATTCTCAGTCATCCAGGTCATGGTTGTCCCAAAGGTGCTTTTTCAGGAAGCAACTAGACTTTCTTGTTTTTTCTTTTGAAGACGTTTCGCTTCTCATCCAAGAAGCTTCTTCAGCTCTGACAGAATAGTGGGGAATGGAAGGATTTACCATATATTCATTGCAGACAGCTGGTCATTTGCATCCTTTTAGAGGGTCCTTTTAATCTGACACATACAGAAAACATGAGGTTGGAGGGAGCTGTTTTAGCTGCTATCTTCTATGGAGTTATTACACACTTATATCAGGGGTGAAATGCTACCAGTTCGGCCTGGTAGTGGAGCGAGCGCTTCCGAACCGGTAGGGAAGGTAAGTAGATTTCACCGCTGACTTATATTATATATTGTATATATTTAATAACAACAACAACAGAGTTGGAAGGGACCTTGGAGGTTCTAGTCCAACTCACGCAGGAAACCCTATACCATTTCAGACAAATGATTGTCCAATCTCTTCTTAAAAACTTCCAGTGTTGGAGCATTCACAACTTCTAGAGGTAAGTTGTTCCACTGGTTAATTCTTCTAACTGTCAGGAAATTTCTCCTTAATTCTAGGTTGTTTCTCTCCTTGATTAGTTTACATCCATTGCTTCTTGTCCTGCCCTCAGGTGCTTTGGAGAATAGCTTGACTCCCTCTTCTTTGTGGCAGCCCCTGAGATATTGGAACACTGTTATCAATGTCACCCCTAGTCCTTCTTTTCATTAAACTAGACATACCTAATTCCAGCAACTGTTCTTTATATGTTTTAGCCTCCAGTCCCCTAATCATCTTTGTTGCTCTTCTCTGCACTCTTTTTAGAGTCTCAACATCTTTTTGTATACCTGCTGGATTCTGTCTGGGATATTAATTGGTTGCATGCTTAGCTGTCTGCTGAAATTGAGATTCTAGATCAGTGTTTCTCAACTGTAGCAACTTTAAGACAGGTGGACTTCAACTCCCAGAATTCCCCAGCCAGCACATTTTGGGATTGTTAAGGTTGAGAAATGCTGGGCTAAATGAAGCTGCTAGGGGTATGTGAATCGGCGTGCTATTATTTGAATTCCTAAGCTGATCCAGAAAGTTCTACACCTAGAGTGATAACTAGATTGGATGGTAGCAGTTTCATATATCAAAACACAAAATAGCTCTCATTATATGGAAATAGGATTAGAGAACAAGATTTGCTCCTGGCAACGTTCTTCCCTTTGTCTACATATATTTGAAGATTCTAATTTGAGTAAACTGTGAAGGAAAAGAGAAATCTGATGAAAATATTTTAGATAGGACATGTTCCCTTAAGAACAGTTGCCCCTCTGTTTGTATCTGTATGCATATCAGTGTCTTGACTTTTACAATAATTATAAAGTCATTTTTCTGGCATTCTGCAGACACACACTTAACACTCTGGCTTCAGATGCATCCTCAGAGGAAGATGTAATGAGGACATATTTTTGCCTTTTCAGTGAAGATACATAGATGTCTGGAAGGATACAGCACAATGAATGGAGAGATGCATTCAGAAAGGAAAGCAGTAACGAGATAATCCCAAAAACACCTCCAAAAGAAGTTCTAAAGTGCTCCAAGAGTGGAACACAAAAGCAGAAGCTCCTTTCTTTCCAGCTCTATTTTTGTCTGCTACTCAAGTATTTTTCTTTCAGCAAGAATCTTATGTGTTATTGAAAACCTAGATAGAAATAAAGAGGTAAGGGACAAGGAGATGACTTATGGGAAGGTTCTTCAGGACTCATCCATTTTAGCTTCTTTTGTTCTTCAACTGGAACTCCCATTTGTGTCTTTCAATGATCTTTCCTTGCAATTAAAAGGGATGGTCCCATGTTTAATATGCTTGATTCTCTGTTAGACACATGCTGTTCACACACCTCATTGTTTCCTTTTCATAATTCATTTTCTGTGCAAAAGAAGCCATTTGTCCTGGCTTATTTTTCACCTCCTCATTTACATGTCTCCTGGAAGACTGAAATTTCCACATTCATTTTACTGTGAGATAATGTTAATAGGATCAATAAGCAGCAACAATGGCATCCAAAGGTCTGTTTTTCACCCTCCAGAATTGTCCAAGGTACCTTGGCTTTTGGAAAACAAGCCTAATATATGATATCTCTTGCTTAGTCCTCTGTCTGTTCTTCTACTTGAGGGACCGTCTGCCTGCCCCAAACCAGATAAATTATTCTTTAACTGAACTTACTTAATTTTTAATACCCACTACAAAAGCTATAAAATATTCTCATTGCAATTAAAAAAGAATCAATCTGCAGCTCTGAGTATCAGAGACAGTATTCTTTCCTGAGATGGCTGAACTGTGTGTGTGTGTGTGTGTGTGTGTGTGAGAGAGAGAGAGAGAGAGAGAGAGAGAGAGAGAGAGAGAGAGAGAGAGAGAGAGAGAGAGAGAGAGAGAGAGAGAGAGAGAGAGAGAGAGAGAGAGAGAAAAAAAAGAAAAAAAACAAAAAAAAAAAAAAAAGAGAAAGCGCTGCTAGGAGAGAAGGAGAGAGAGCGAGAGAGGAGGGGGGAGGGAGAGGGAGAGAGAGGGAGAGAGAGAGAGAGAGAGAGAGAGAGAGAGAGAGAGGAACCCCCCCCCCCGAGAGAAATGCATTTCTTTATCTGAAAAGAAATACAGTAGATGCTACACAGAGCAATGGCCTTGTAATATAAACTTTTGCTCAAGGGAGATAGCATGCTACACATTCCCGGGCTTGTCATTTTGTAGTGTTCTAGTGCATCATGACAATATATTTCTCTTTATTTATAATCCTATATTTTCACTGTTAAAAGACAATGCCATAGCTAAGATAGTGTTTTCGAAAAGATTGTTTACCTTGAATTCTGAGGGGCACTTGCCAGATGACAGCAGGAGAAATAATGGGTGGAAATGGTAGGAAAGCAGACTGCGAGAAGCTTCCTGATAGAACAGCAGAGCTGACTGCTTGAGAAAGGTGAGCTGTCCCTCTCCTTGAGGATTTTAGGTAGAAGAAGGATGTCATCCTGTCAAAATTGTTGCAGTTATCTCTGGCATTATACAGATCATGTACTGAGCAGAGGACTGTATGGGTGGATGGACAGTGTCACGAAACTCTTTGCCCATTTACAATTTCACATCGCCACCTGTTCATATTGTTCTAAAAACTACTGTACTCAATACTACTCCTTAGAAGTGGAGGCATCTGAACTTACTTTTATACCCCATGAATAACCAAGAAAACAAAATGATGGATCATTGAACAAATTAATCCAAAGTTCTCCCTCAAGGCACAACGACCAGGCTCAAATTATCTTATGTTGGTCACTCACTTATGTATTGATGGCAAACAAGTTTTCAAGATGGCAGAGTGATCCTATAAGATCCTCCAAGAGAAGTGTTCTGACTGGATGCAACTTAAAATGTTAGTTTTGAACCTGAAAATCCTAAATGATTTAAGGACCTGAACGTCAAAGGAACCATTTCTCCCATTACAAATCTGTCCAGTCACTATGAAGTGTAGGCCATGTTCTCTTGAAGATGCTCTTATTGTCAGCTGTTTACCTTTTTGGCATGGGTGGGAGGGTATATTTTCCCTCTCTTGGAAGCTGTGCTTTGATGCCACTAATCTCACTGCCTAGGATGTCTGTGAAGATGTGTTTATTTTTATTGTTAACTTTAATACATGTTGTTCATGGTAATTGGTATTTTTAACTTTTTATGTTGCTTAAAAAAAAAAAAAAATCTGCCAGCTTTGCCAAGCTGGAAAAGTAGGATGTCAATATGTCAGTGAAACAAACTAATAAACAAGACATTTAGAGTTTTGTAAACTTTCTGGAGGGGTAAATCGCCTTGTCATTCTTGATCCTCTGGATGATAAACCTCTCAGCAGGATGTCAAGGCTCCACCTCAATTTTTGACACTACAATATCCACAGCTGGAGCTGAGAACAGGAGCCGCTGATTTCCACTTGAGGTTCCTCCTCCTTTGATTGGCAACTTTTGTATTATTTCTTCACACTGATTTCAGCACCCTTCACAACTGGCCCTCCACCTACAGCTTGAAGTTATATAACTTTCCCTTTTATTTTCCCATTTTAGTTGGCTTCAAGTGCACACATCTATACATATGTTCATACCACACTGCTCCCTTTTGGAATAAACAATATTATACAGAGTACAGAAAAACAGTACTCTCCCCCCCCAAATATATATATATATATATATATATATTAAAGACATGAGATAAGACAAGAAAATGAAATATAACTAATATTAGTTTATTTACTCGTAACCCACCTTGAATTATTTTACATATAATTCAAACTGGTGATTATACCTAATACTCCTTCCTCCTATTTTCCCCACAACAACAACCCTGTGAGGCGAGTTGGGCTTAGAGAGAGTGACTGGCCCAAAGTTACCCAGCTGGATTTCATGCCTATGGCAGGATAATAACTCACAGTCTCCCAGTTTCTAGCCTGGTGCCTTAACTCCTAGACAAAATTAGTTCTCACTTACCAACCATATACCAACACTATTCACAATTCCACTTCATAACTTTCTTTGTTACCATGATAATTTTTTCATACATCGCCCTTTACTCTGTCTTTTGAGGATCACAACTCTGTCCAGGAAACATTTCTCCATCTCAACCCATTCATTTGTCTTTCGTATATTTGCTGTGCTATAATTCTAATAAATAATAATTATGTATTCTCTCTTTATGACCAAACCACTTCAAAAAAATCTGATTCTATACAGGTCACTCATGTATTCAATCCCCATTCATTCTCGCTCCCGCCTATTTTCTTAAATACCACTGCCAATGTATTCCACGTAATTTTATGGTTTCGTAATATACCCCACTGTCACTTCCATGTAACAAAGAAGACAGAACTGTACTTTTACACATAGCCATTTTTATTTGAATGAACACATATTCATTGTTTGTAATAGACTAATATGATCTTTCCATCAGGTATCCACCATGATTTTCAGTCTATTTCCCCATCGTTCCTACCAAGGAACACACATCCCCAAACCTTTACCCTTAGACTGTCTACTGTTGACCTCACCCCATTCCTAAGAGGTCAGTAAGGGGCGTGCATAAACGCACCAGCGTGCCTACCGTCCCTGTCCTACTGTCCCCCATTTATTTGTACCCATCTTATGTATTCAAATAATGTTATACTTATGTATATTATCAAACACGTACTTGACAAAACAAACAAACAAACAAACAAACAAACAAACAAACAAACAAACAAACAAACAAACAAACACATCCAGAGCCAGTTTGCTGTAGTGGTGCTGGCCTAGAAACCAGGAGACTGTGAATTCTAGTCCCACCTTGAAGCTGATTGGGTGACTTTAGGCCAGTCACCCTCTCTCAGCGGAACCCACCTCACAGGTTGTTGTTGTTGCAAAATTAGGAGGAGGTAGAATTATTATATATGTTTGCTGCCTTGAGTTACTTGTAAAGTAATAAACGTGTGATAAAAGTCCAATAATAATAATTTGCCTTAGTTTTTTTCCTATTTATACAGTATATAGCTACACTCATTTACTTAGTTTTCCTGGTTCAAAACCAATTCCTTGGCCTCTGATATACTGCATTAATTTTTAGATCCACAATTATGTTGCATTATATACCTTGACTAACATTCACTGCACATTCATTCAGGTCCTCAGTCAGAGCAGAAACACATCTGTGCATTCATGTTCCTAACCAAAACATTTTTACCTTTACCACAAGCATTCCCTATCTATGTATTCATGAATCCATCAAACAACAAAAGGACATTACATTTACTTTTTATAACTAAACACTAACAATTACATTGCATTCGGCCTAATTACATTCTTCATTCAAATTCCTGTAAAATCTCTAAATTATTCTTTTCATCATTCCCTCACTTCACTTTCTTTCCAAATCATCAAGTCATATTTATTTTTAATTCCATTTGCTCTGCTGAAGTCTCCTTGTTTACCGTAGTTCTTTTCACCTACTTCCAAAGTATTATTTTAAAATTTCTGTCAAAATCTTTTCATATTTTCTCTGTCTCTTTTAATCTTCATCATTCCTTCCTCTCTTTGACTTTACTCTTTCCAATTCTCTTTTTATCTCTATGCATATTATACAGTAGTTTTCTTTTAGACTCTTTTTTTTGCAGTAATCATTCTCTTACATACATTTTAAAAAAAATCATATTTCACCTCACTCCAGCAAGCATCCTTTTTCATACTTCCCATCAGTGTAACCCACATACTTCTGTGGCATTCTGCCACTTATTTCTTTTTACAATGAATTACATTACTCTTTCTTTACATTTATTTATTAGGAGATTCCCCCTCCCAATACTGTTTCATACTTTTCTCCCTGCAGTTGTTCTAAAATCCATGTGTGGCTTTATCAAATACTGGTCTATTTCACATTCATAATCTCTCAACAATTGTTCATATTTTTATATGTATACTACCGTAATCTCCTCGCAATGTGTACAAATGAATAGATTTATTCTTAAAACCATGTATTTGAAACTGACTTTTTTTTTAAGCGGATACACATCTGTCACCAGCCTCTAAATGGGCTAATATTGTTTTCTTTACCCATTTACCTTGTTTGTAAGCATATTACCTATTAAAATAATTTTCTCTTGTACCTCATTCATACAGATCATTGTATGACCAGAGGTGGGTTCCTCCCGGTTCGGACCGGTTTGCCCGAACCGGTAGTGACCCACTGGTGATGTCAAAATGACGTCACGGATCCGGTTTGATCGGTGACGGTCTGTGGACGCCGCCATCTTTTTTTATGAATTTTTTTGAATTTTTTTTTTTTGGAAAAAGGAATTTGGGGGGGGGTTTTTTTTTTTGGTTTTTTTTTTTTTGTGTCCCAGGCATTAGTATGATTTGTGCATGCCAATAAAAGATACATGTTGCATCTAACTCAAATTAATTTGGTCTTTAATTTAACTGAGCATTTTTCTCTAAAGGTGAAGGGTAGAGCAATGCACGGGGCAAAAGGTTTGACTGATCTGGGGGATCTCCACATGATTTAGAAGCCTAGTTATGGAGGCGCCATCTTGTTTTTGGCTTTTTTGGGGGGAATTTTTTTTATTTTTTTGCACTGCGCATACGTGCGTGCGTGAAGTGCGCACGTGCCCACGAGGCGCGGCCACGCGGCGCGGGAGGAAGCGAACCGGCAGCGAGGTAAATTAGAACCCACCCCTGTGTATGACCCCCCATTAAACTCACCATTCATTGGAATGTGCATGCAAATATCACCAAACTATTCATTTCTACTTTCATACATACCTGCAGCAACACAAATTTCTACTTTCTCATGTACATTTTAGCCTCTTTACAATAATTAAAACTATTGTATTCACCCCCTCCTCCTCTTCCTCCTCCTCCTCTTCCCCACTTAATATGATTAGACCAGTTTTATTTAGCTCTAGCAGATCTATTTTTGCTCAGTTTTACAGAGACACGGGACACCTACTTTTCCTTAACTTCTTTCTTTCATTAATTTATTATTTTTATCATTTACTTCTGTTACATTCCAAGTCTTCCATATGTCATGATCATCATCAGATAAAATCACCAATTACTGCCCATTATGATCAACAGAAATTTAAATATAATTCTTTTAGTAAGGTAGAGAAGATGATGATTAGATTATCAGACTTAGTCACACCTGTGCCACATACAGCTTTCTCTGCTAGCATTAAGGACAAAACTGGCCAGTTTGGGCAGATTGTGACCAGCATCCACAATTACAATCAAAGTTCAATTTTACTCCATATTGGTTGTTGAATCCATATTTCCAATGCAATATTATTCTATGCAAGCCAAGGCTTTTAGGGTAGAAACTATACCTTGCCAGCATAAAGTTGCCCATATCCCTCCATTTAAGAAAGATATTAACATCCCCTAGGTTGCCTAGGTTAAGTAATCAGTGATATGTGATATTACTTAAGGAATTTACTGATATTTTAACAAACTGTCTGAAAGATGATTATATGCTGGGTTGCCATTTAGCATTCTTTTTCTCTATCTGCAGTTTAGTGATTACATCTAAGAACATTTAAAATAATATGAAAGCGCTTCCGTTTAAATATTTTACAAGTTACTGTTAAGAAGTTGCTTTTTCTTGTAGACATTTCATTACCCAAACTAGGTAACATCAATAAATGTATGCATAGGATGATCCTATACCAGGGATGTCAAACTCAAGGCCCACAGGCTGCATCCGGCCTGCGGGGTGCTTAAATCTGCCCCCCCCGCGCCCCATTTTCAGCCTGGATGGCTTCCTGCAACACCCTGCCAGCCAAAACAGGGGAGGGGGGGCACTCATGGCCCCCCTGTGCCCCATTTTGGCCGGCAAAGTTCTGCAGGAGGCGTCCATTCCATCTCTCCCCCCGCCGGTCCGCGCAGAAGAACTACAATGCTGATCCGGCCCTCAAAGAAATTCAGTTTGACACCTCTGTCCTATACCATGTATAAGGGAATTCATTATAATGGGTTGCGCAGAAATAGAATGCAGACTGTATTTTTTTAATTTAACCTGGGGAATACACCTTTCCATAATGGGTTTTTTCTTCTTTTAGCCATATGAGTTAACATAATTTATTTGCCTGTGCTTTAATTATTGCTTCTTAGCAGTTGCAGCTCTGTCCCAGCAGATCTTCCAGCTTCTTTCTCTGCCATCACCCAGGTAAATCGACTCGCTTCCCCACTCAGCTAAATACATTCCATTGACAGTCAAACAATGTAACTACTTCTGCCAAAGTGCTCTTGTTACCAGAGATTTCGTGCCAATTTATTAAAGCAGTTGCTAGTGGTAACCCCACCAAGCATAAATTTAACAGGCTTTATAGGAATCATTAACTGTAACATTTGTTCCGAAATATAATAAAAAAGCTGAGTGACTTAACTCGTGGCTTTCAAGGTCACTTCTTTAAATCTTCCCTATCAAATCACACTGTGTTCCTTGTTAAGAAAATGAGAGTCCTTGATTGCATTTGTTCGTAAGCCATCATTCTACCATGACTGAGTCAGAAACAGGTAGCATAGTCAGCAATTAGATGATGTAACTCCCCAAACTGTCTTTTCCCTGATTGACCCAAATTCTTATATAGCCACCCATCTCAAAAACATGCATGGCGCACAATATGTACAAAGCAAGCAAGCAAGCAAACAAAAACACAAGAATCCTACATAAAAACAATATAAAAAGCTTAAAATGACACAATCAATAGTGAAGGTATCATGAGTGCAGCCTAGTCACTTTACAGGCTCTATATCCTGATCTCCAAGCCTGATGACAAAAGTCTTTAAGGCATTACAAAAGATCAGAAGGGTCTGGGCCAATCTGAATGGAGAAAGGATGTTCCAAAGAAGGGTGCCATGACACAAAGCCATATTCCTTGGCTCCATCAGATGGCATTCCATAATACATAAGACCCGAAACATGCCTATCCTGGCAGATCTATTCCGGCAGGAGTCATGGTGGCGCAGTGGTTAGAATGCAGTATTGCAGGCTAATTCTGCTGATTGCCAGGGATTCGATCCTCACTGGTTCAAGGTTGACTCAGCCTTCCATCTTTCCGAGGTCGGTAAAATGAAGACCCAGATTGTTGGGGGCAAGATGCTGACTCTGTAAACCACTTAGAGAGGGCTGTAAAGCACTATGAAGCAGTATATAAGTCTAAGTGTTAGTGCTATTGCTGTTAACCAGGGAGAGATGGTCTCTCTAATAACCCAGTCTATTCCAGGAAGGGCTTTATAAGTCATCAGCTGTCAGTTTCTCAAGTAGACTAGACAGGAAGCAGACTAGATAAGGATTTAATGTAGCCTTACAACCAGGGGTGAAATTCAGCAGGTTCTGACAGGTTCTGGAGAACCAGTAGCGGAAATTTTGAGTAGTTCGGAGAACCGGCAAATACCACCTCTGGCTGGCCCCAGGAGTAGGGAGGGAATGGGGATTTTGCAATATCCTTCCCCTGGAGTGGGGTGGGAATTGAGATTTTGCAGTATCCTTCCCCTGCCATGCCCACCAAGCCACGCCCACAGAACCGGTAGGGAAATTTTTTTGAATTTCACCCCTGCTTACAACTTTATTGTAACAGAATCCTAGAAGTTTGAAAGTACAATTCTCTTACCATCTCTTTCTACAGTCTGATAAGTTAGGGGGATCCTTTCTGAATTGTTCTCTTCCTGTTATGCATCTGCAGGCTATGCCCTCTCTTATCTGACCATTCCCTTGACAGGATCTCTCCACCCACCTCAAGGTCATTCCCATATACCAGGGGTGTCAAACTCACGTTGTCATATCAGGACTTTTACCCCCCCTTCACTAAACCAGACATGGGCGTGGTCAGTGCGTGATGCATCCGGCCCGTGGGCCGGGAGTTTGACAGCCCTGCCATATACCATTACACCAGCACCTTGAACTGAATGTGGCAGAAAACTTGCAATTAATGCAGCTTGCAGAGCAGAGAAGTATGTGTACTGCCCATTTTCACCAGCTGAAGCTTCTGAATATTCTTCAGGGGCAGCCCTATGTAAAGCACATTGCAATAGTCCATTTGGGAGGTGACCAAGGTATGATTGACTATGAGCAGCTCTCCCAATCCATGAAGAAACACAAAGGGCTCACAACATAAATTTATTCAAAGGCCTCCCTGGACATATCTGACATCTGTTCCTTGAACAGGAGCTGTGAGTCTAGAAGAAACTCCAAATTGTCCACAGGTTCTATTTGGGATAGTGTAGTTCTTCCAGCATACTTGACTGATTTACTATTCTTCATCCTGACTGTTTATATGACATCAAGTCATGCTTGACTCTTAGTGACCATGTAGATAGATTTTCTCCATGATGATCTGTCCCTCACCTGGTCCTTCAGGTTTTCCAATGGTGCACTCATCTCCACTGTAATTGAGTCCATACACCTTGTTGCTGGTCATTTTCTTTCCTTCCACCTTTCCCAGCATTAGAGCCTTCTTCAGGGTGTCAAGTCTTTGCATGCATCTGATGTAGAGTTTTCACCCTGAATAAATAAAATGTTCGTCCCAAACAAGTTTGGAGCTGCAATTATTGTTATGAATTGCATTTAAGAGTTCACATTGATAATTGTGATTAACACTGATAAAGTTTGTTGTGAAAATACATTGTGTTAATTGGTAAAGGCTGAAAGAAGAAATACAGATGATTTATATCATGAAGGGACAGGGTCTGAAAAAGAAGAATACAGAGCTTTATTTGCATGGTGCTCAAGGATCACTTTATATGACCATAGGAAAGAAAGAATCACCAACTGAGTAATTTTCTTTCAGTATGGTCAGTTTTATGAAACACTACATACAAGGTAGCAAATGTCCATGTGATGGAGCAGTTGGATTACATCGTGCAAATATCAAAATATAATTGTTGGCAAACTCTAAATTTCTCTTGTCTTTTCTAAAGCAAGTTCACATCCATCAACAGATGTAGAAGAATTGGAAGAAAGAAGTGAAGAATTTATCTGCCTGTGAGTAGCTATTTGCAAAGTAGGCTGAACATGAGAATAGCAGCATCAGAAGAAGTAAAAATAGCTCCAAGCCTCAACCATGGTTAGGTATTTTGATCTGACTCTTTCTTGATGTCCCTTTCCATAGCTAAGACTTCTGTTTTAAACCTTTCTGAACTTTCACAGAAATTATTTGCAGCAAAGGACATCCTGTTCTAGTGTTTATTAATTAACCAGCCCATTAGCTGAGAAGTATTGCTTGGAAGAGATGGTATGGATTAACTGTCCTTATTAAAGGCAGGAAAAGTGAAGAACTCTAAAAGGACAATCAGGAAGTTAGAGAGAGGCCAGGAGTAGAGAAGCAATCATTTAAAAGAACACAAATACAGAGCTTTGGTGTTTGACTGATCACTACATTCTACTCCGTAAGGAGACACAGCTTGCGTGCCAAAGAAGATATTTCAGCAGACTGATAAAGTACCTCGGGGATTTTTTTGATCAAAGAAATTATTAAGGAGGCAGCATAAAGGGTCAGACTGCACTCCTTTGTTCTGTTCTGTTCTTTAAAAAAGCATTTGCACTCAATAAAGTTAGTTTGGCTTTTGAGTACACATTGACAGTTAAATATTTGTTGGGTTCTTCCTGCCTTTTGAAATTTGTATTAAAATGATGTGGCAGAATACAGCATATGTAGTGTCCAATAAAGTAGAATTCTTCTTCTCTCTCCCTCTTTCTGTGTCTACTGTGATTATCGCTTCTATTCAGGTCACAGAACCCAAAAGTGTCAAACTTCATCTGCTTACACAGATTGTCACTTCATTTGAATGAGTATGAAAGACGGCAGCAAAAAAACATTTGTGTGTGTGAAAGGCAGATAGAGTAAGCCACCCTGAATGGCTTCCTGGAAACTCTGGAAAGAGTGCAGAGAAGAGCAACAAAAATGATTAGGGGCTAGAGGCTAAAACATACTAAGAACGGTTACAGGAATTGGGTATGTCTAGTCTAATGAAAAGAAGGACTGAGGTGACATGATAGCACTGTCCCAATATTTGAGATACTCCTTCCAAAGCACCAAAAGCAAGACAAGAAACAATGGTTGGAAACTAACCAAGGAGAGAAGCAACCTAGAACTAAGGAGAAATTTCCTAAAGGTGAGAGCAATCAACCAATGGAATGATTTGCCATCAGAAATTAGAAATAACAGAGTTGGAAGGGACCTTGGAGGTCTTCTAGTCCAACCCCCTGCTTTTGTGGGGTTTGTGGGAATTTGTGGGTGTTCCATCACTGGGGGCTTTGAAAAAGAGACTGGACAACCATTTGTCTGAAATGGTATAGGGTCTCTTGCTCGAGCAGAGGGTTGGACTAGATGACCTCCAAGGACGCTTCCAACTCTGTTGTTCTGTGTTCTTTTGTAACCTTGATCCAGAATTGGTAAGACTGCAGCCTTAATTTTGCCAGGCTCCCATTTATTTATACATTGCAAATTGGAGCAATTATGTGTGTCCAGAATATTGACAGATGACTTCATTTATGCATTCATTCATTTGCTCCATTTATATTCCACTTTCTTGATCTATTAAATAACTGAGACGCTTAACAGGTAAAATGCAAACATAAAAATACAAAATAAAAACTATATTTGCAAAGGTTTCTCATAAATATGCAATAAAATGTCTCTTCTCTTTCTTTCATCGTGGACTTTAGATTTTTACGGAGCAGAATATGATCTTTTTTGTAGTTGCTGTAATTGGTGATTGCTGTGCTATGCTTTGATTTTGTTTTGCAAGGGAAGTAGCTGTCACAGAAATAAAAAAAAAATTCACTCAATGTAGCCACTCATCAAATATTTGAAGACTATTTTCATATCTCCCTGGAGTCATCACTTTTGTGGGATGAAATATACCCAGATTCTTTAAGCATTCCACATAGGACTTCCAGATGCCACACCGACTTGGTAGCCCAACTCTGAACCTGCCCTTTCTCTCATTGTACTTTTTGAACAGTGGCACCCAGAACTAGACACAATATTCCAAGTGGCTCTAAGGCACAACTATTTGACGTGATTTGGACTCTCTGCTTGTGTTAATCCAGCCAAAATAATACTTGCCGTTTCAGCATATTGTAATCTACTGAAAAGCACAGAACCAAAATGAAAGAGAGAACTTCCTGAATGCTTCCTAGAGTGGTTAAATTTGGATGAAGCTATTTCAAATATTATTTGGAAAAGGACATAAAATAAAAGATTTTAGGGTCAACCCCCTGATTTTGGTAATATAGAGTTTGGATCTCAAACAGACAATTAGTGACTAATAATTTCATAAAGGGAGAAATAATTTAAACAAGCGGCAGAAGTGTTTTATGTTCTTCCAATGGACCTAAGGAAAGAGAGGAAAAATTCTTGACTGAGCCCAAACATTATTTCTTTGTGGAATCCTTCTAAAAAGACCCCATAGGGGTTTTTTTCCCCTCATACAAAATCATCATTGGAAGACAAAGCTTCAGCAGAAAGAAAGGCTTGTAGCTTCTGAAGAAACTGAAGTTAGTTTTATCTGGGGGAGATTTAAAAGAGGAGGAAAAAGGACCTGCAGAGCAGCACGTGCTAGGAAGTAAATGAAACGAACAGTGAGACATGGCGTCAGACAGTCCAAGAGTTAGCATACCCTGGCAGAGATCTGTAGCTGAGCTCTCCTGTGGCCAGCATCTAGCTAAAAGGCTTCCACTCGAGTGCCTCAGATCAAGTAAGTTTGTTTAAGATGCATAATTCATGAAGGCTTCATAACACCATCCTTGAATAGCTTTTCACTCACTACCTGCATGATAGGAGCTGACACAGCATGGAGACTCCAGCGTCTGGTGTTGGGATGCTATTGGGTTCAGCAAAGGGCAGCATAGATTAATCTTCACCTTCACAGCATTCATGGTAAGAATGGTTCCTCTTCCCATCAATTCCTAGGTCAGTGATGGCGAACCTTTTTGGGTCATGCGGAAACATCGCGCGCGCGCGCACTCGGGGCTGCGCTTTGGAAAAGCTGAACTTCTGGGTTCTACCGCAACGATCAGCTGGCTGGCACGCATGTGCAGGCCGGTTTTCGGCACTGCCACGCGCGTGAAGGACAGCTGATCGTCACACGCACATGTGCGCCAGAAACCCAGAAGACAAACAGGCAAGGCCACACGTGCCGGGCAACATGGCTGCGCGTGCCACTTTGGGCACGCTTGCCATAGGTTCGCCATCACGGTCCTAGGTCATCTGATGCCATGCTTTCTTTCTCTCAAATGAACGTTACGTGTATTCTTTAGCTATGGCATTTAAAACGTGGATTCTTAAAAAAATAGTCATATGGTAGCTTTCATGCAGTAGATGTGAAGCTGAATAAGTACAGCTAGTCTTCGTCTTACAACCCATTCATTTAGTGACTGTTTGAAGTTACAAGAGCACTGAAATAAGTGACTTATGACTATTTTTCACAGTTACGACTGTTGCAGCATCGCCACAGTCACATGATCAAAATTGGGAAGCTTGGCAACTGACTCATATAAATGATGATTGGATGTTCCAGAATCATGTGATCCCCTTTTGTGACCTTCTGACAAGAGAAGTCAATGGAGAAGCCAGATTCACTTAACAACCGTGTTACTAACTTAACAACTGCAGTGATTCATTTAAGAACTGGGACAAGAAATGTCACAAAAAGGGGTAAAACTCACTTAACAACTGTCTCACTTAGCATAGCAATTTTGGTCTCAATTATTCTGGTCGTAAGTCAAGGTAGGTAGGCAGATATGTTTCTCTCTCATATATGATAAAGCTTTAAATGTGGTGGTTGCTTCTGACCCATCCTGTGACACTCTGTGTTGAACTGGGACAGAGCAATATAGATCCATCTTGGACTGATTGAATAAAGCCATTCTTAAAATTATATAAGCCCCATTCATATCAATAGTGGACACAAAAAAGTGGGAAAATGTATCTTTGTTGTAAAAGAAGAAATTTTGCCATGTAAACAAGCCCCGAACAAGATACAAAACAAAAATTTCAAAATATAATGAATAAGTCAGGCATTCAGTGAAAATAATGCCCTGATCCATGGCCATTGCCATGGCTCCTTGTGATGATTTTTACCTATTTTACCGGTAGCTGCCATCTTGATTTCCTACTGCTCTATCACAATGATGTTAAAAGCATCTGAGGAGGGAGGGCTTGTAAACAAAGACAGACGGTGACTCATTCCAAGCAGCAGCTTTGCAGAGTTGGGAACATCAGAACTACATTTAACCAAAGAGGATTAAAACTTTCTTACAGATCTTCCCCATCAACTTGAGAGGCCAGGATGGAAAGAACAGGACTCTTCTCTCTCTCTCTTTTGAGATTTGATAATTCTCCAATAAGGCTGTCTGTATTTTGCAAAAATACTTTAGCTATTTTAAACATTTTGAGAGAGAGCAAGATAATTCGCAAAACATGATAATTTATGCAACCAATTTTGTTTGTCTTGATACAGATGTTGCCCACACCTAGAATTTAATTTCTTCTGCTTTATGAATCAATGCACATAATTTGTGTTCCTAACAATTAAGGAGAACCCTAGGTACACCCTTGTGTTTAGTTTTGCAGCTGTTTCCTTTTTCTCTTTCTCACTCGCTTTTTAAAACACGCATGTCATTTATAGCAGAACAAAATGTGACAGTACTTGAATGTTACCTTCAGCTTGCCCATGGGAGGCACATTTAAGGAAGTGCTGAAGAAATACAAAATAAATGGCATGTGCAGAGGGAAGATGTTAGTCTAGAATCTGGTGGGGAAGACAAATCACTCAGGACAGCATCCACAAGATAGACATTGGCTAAGATAGTATGTCAGACTATTGATGGTTCACTGAAGACAAATTCCTTAAAGGGCTTTCAGCCACTCCAAAGCAACCATGGAGAGGCTATATTGTGACTCTTGACACGTTAAAAAAAAGATATTATAAAATGGCTTTCAACAGGAGTCATAAAAGTTAACATTCACCCCCTAAGCCATATGTGGGATCCTGCACATTAGTCACTGGCGCCACCATAACATACATAAGTTCAAGCTAGTGACCGGCCAGCACAACATTGATGTATGAAGTAGTCTAACATGGTCCAACATGTTCTTTTTTTAGAAATACCATCCCATTCCACGCTCATTCCTCCTTGAGTGATTTTCAGTTCCCACAATCCATCTTTTATTTGTAAAATATACTTTATACATCTTCAAAACATTGAATTCTTCCAAATTACGTCATTCTCTAGGATTTTTATTTGATAATAATCTGTACTTAAATAATGAGTTTATAGAACATAGAACATAAAATAATAGAGTAGGAAGGGGCCTTGGAGGTTTTCTATTCCAACCCCCTGCTCAAGCAGGAGACTCTAAACTACGGGTGTCAAACTCGATTGCGTCACATGACATATCGTGACATATCACGACATTTTTGCCTTTGCAGAGCTGGGGTGTGTGTGGCCTGCATATGACGCATCTGGCCCACTGGCCGCCAGTTTGACACCCCTGCTCTAAACCATTTCAAACAAATGATTGTCCATCTGTTTTTGAAAGCCTCCAGTGATGGAACACCCACAACCTCTGAAGGCAAGCTATTCCGCTGGTTGATTGTTCTCACTTTTAGGAAATTTCTTCTTTGTTCTAGGTTCCTTCTCTCCTTGGTTAGTTTCCAACCATTGTTTCTTGTCTTGCCTTTTGGTGATTTGGAAAATAGTTTGACCCCCTCGTCCTTTAGGAGCCCCTCAAATATTGGAAAAGTGCTATCGTGTCACCCGTAGTCCTTCTTTTCATTAGACTAGACATACCCAATTCCTGTAACCATTATAGTTAGCAAATAGCTGGCCTAACATCACCCCTACCTTTTTCCTAAGGAAGCACCATAGAGATGACATGACTCTCTTTACAGAGTATAGATGACATGTGATTCCCCTTGTCAACCCCATTGTGTCCAGGAGTTACACTTACTCACTTAGCAACCATTCAAAGTTATGACAGCATTGAAAGAGTAACTGTATGAGTCCTCACACGTACGACCTCAATCAAGGTCATGTGATTGAGATTCGGGTACTTTGCAACCAGTGAGCATTTACAACTGTGACAGCATCCCACAGTCACACTTCACAAGTGGCTTCCAAGAAGCAAAATCAATGGAAAAGCTGGCAGCAAAGTCACAAGTTGCCATCATGTGATGTCTCCCTTAAGAACCACAGGTGATTCATTTAACAACTGCAGCTGTAGTGATGTGATTTCCCCCCCCTTAATGACCACATTGCTTAACGATGGAGTTGCCAGCTCCAATTATGATCATTAAGGAAGCACTACTGGTAGTAGTCTAGTCTAGCTGAGTCTAGTAGTCCTTTTCAGCTACTAGAATTGCAGAGTGAGGCAATGCAGAGCAAAATAAAATAGCAGTTATTTTCCACTTTTAAAAGTGTGGGATGGGAGCCCTTATTATTCTGTGAAGCACTTTTAAAGGAATGCTTCATGTGAACATGTGCTGAACTGAAGCACCCCTTTTCAAAATTTTGCACAAATCCTAGTATATAGGTTATGTTAGGACTGGTGCTTAAGTTGAACTGTACTTTTTGGAAGTTACTTTTTACTCCCTTGCTTCATCCATCATTTCTATTGTCCTCTATACATCTTTGGTTGCCCTAAATTATATATTTAGGAAACTATACCTCTGACTCATATTATCCTGGACTGTGATATTTTAGCTCCAATAGACAATATCCTCCAAATAATAATCATTGAAACTTCCCCACAAGCTCATGCTATTTTGAGGCTTCATGGAATATTCAACCTTAAAAAAAACTCCATAAATCATTTTTAAATTGGTGTTCAGGCCTCAGTTGGGTACAGCATGTTAAAGTTGGAAGCACAAGTGGGCTAGAGACTTCTATAAAGTTTCTGAAGACTTTTTTTTAATAAAAGCAGTGCCACTTACTTATAAATATTCTGAAACTTTTGCGTTGTTGTGGACTTGTTCTGCCAACCTTCAAGAAACGAAAATACAGTTCCTTAGTTAATAGCCTCAGAAAATCCATAAAAGTAGAACAGCTCGCAAGCTTCTTCTGTTTGGTAGTTCTAGGAAATACCAATCTGGAAAAATCCTTTATTTGCCTCAGCACTTTGATACAGATCCATAGGATCTTCAGAAACCCACAGCAGTTTTCTTTAGCTTAAGTGGCATAATTTTGCATGAAACATGCAAGTGGAAGAAGGGTGATTTTGTATCAAAAGTGCATCCAAGATGAGGCTGCTTGTCAGCCAGATCTCCAGCATGGGACTTTCCTTTAATGCATGCTTGCTATCGGCTGCCATAGTAATGGGGAGGGGGGAGCATGGCATTTGGGATGGGGAAGTGAGCTGGTGAGTTGAAGGCCCATGTGAACTAAAAGGGAAGTTTGCTCTCAAGAATTACTGCGCTGCTGAGTGGAGTTGTCAAGGCCAACCGTCCTAGAACTCCAGATGGGCGAAATACCTGAAGATGAGCTTCACATTATGCAGGATGTTGATTGGACACTCAGCATGGGACCCGGGGGGGGGGAGGGATTTGGGGAAACTTTCAACCTGTAACTTTCGTGCCTTTTGAATCAGATCTTGCCTTGCTTTCGCTGCTATCATTTCAAAGTCAGTAAAATTACCTCTTCTCTACTTCAATGGAGTCGGGGTGTGTGTGTGTGTGGTTCTTTCTTGGGTTTTGAACAGAGGCAGGCCTGACACTGCTGCTGTTTTTTCTTGCAAGTAAAAACAAAATATTATTTACTTCTCTGTTTTTCAGATGATCAGGAGAATTTATTATAGAATGAAGTGTTCTGCTTTCCAGGTAAATGAGTTATGTTTTTTTTTATTAAATGCTAGTTTTCTATTCGGTGCAACATTGAAAGAGCCTTAAATCACACAAGTGTGTTATGAGCCACTGTGGCAGCAGGGATGCCTCAGGCCATCTAGTGGTATAGACCATAAGAGTCAATGCACTTTGCTTCCTTTGAGTATCTTGGGTTTGGATGCCTACTGCTATTTTCTGAAATGGAATTTCTTTAATGTGTAAGGCTGTAAAGACACCTTTACCTTGTCCTCTCCACCCTCTGGTAAACACTGCTGGGTTTGACCTATATAGGTAGTCCTCAACTTATGACCACAGTTGAGCCCAAATTTTATGTTGTTAAGTGAGAAATGTGTTGAGTGAATTTTTACGTCTTACGACTTTTCTCGCCACATTTGTTAAGTGAATCACTGCAGTTCTTAAATTAGTAAGACGGTTGTGAAGTGAACCTGGGTTTGCCCATTGCCTTTGCTTGTCAGAAGGTCGCAAAAGGGGATCACATAACTCCGGGACACTGCAACCGTCATAAATATGAGTCAGTTGTGAAGCATCCTAATGTAAATCACATGACCATAGGGAAGCTGCAAGGGTCATAAGTGTGAAAAATGGTCAGAAGTCACTTTTTTCAGTGCCGTTGTAACTTTGAACGGTCACTAAATGAACTGTTGTAAGTCGAGGACTACCTACCTGTATTCAGCCGTTTTCATGACGTATCCAGTCCAAGAAAATGTTGCCCTATCTTCCCTTTGGTTCTGCCTACCCCTATGTGTTTATTTGGGTAGCCTGTGCCAAGCTTAAGATGCCCTTACAAAATTTACTGAACACAATACCATCTCTAGCTTGCACACCTCCCTGTGATGTGGCAGGAGATAGTCTCAATACAGCAGACCTTTTCTTGTGATGAAAAAGGAGTTGTGAACTTTGCTTTCTCACCACCTCAAGGAGTTTTGGTCCTGTCCTTGCCGTCTAAGGATGTACTACCCAGCATTTCTGTAAGCTGTTTTCCTTCCAGAGGCTCTATTTCAGTGCCGTCTGATTACTTTAGGAGCACCTGGTGGGTAGACTCATCGTCTACGTTCTAAGATGCCTTCCCATCTTGCTCTGACTCTGGACCTGAATTAAATTCTGCTCAAACTGTATCTCTTACAAGGGTGTATCTACTTCCTAAAAGATGGTGTCTTTCTCTTAAAATGAAAAGATCCTTTTCTCCTGTGTTCCGCTAAAACTTCCTGAATAAAACACTGTAGGTATATTTCTCCATCACTTTTCCAGCCTTGTCCCCTTTATGGCCATATTTAAAAAGTCAGTGCAGCTTTTCATTCCCATATCTCTCTCTTCTCACATCGCATTCTTCATAATTCTTAGTTGTCCAACAAAAGATAAAATTTGAAGCCTTACCACATTTGTGTAAAAAGAAAAAGGTTAGGTGAACCACATAACTGTCTGTTGACATTATACTGTTAAATCCAAGGTGTATATACAGTGGTGGGATTCAATTTTTTTAACAACAGGTTCTGTGGGCGTGGTTTATTTGGGGGCATGGCCAGCTGGTCATGTGACTGGTGGGCGTGGCTAGCTGGTCATGTGACTAGGTGGGCATGGCTAGCTGGTCATGTGACCAGGTGGGCGTGGCTACGTGCATAGGGACTACTCAGAGGGCTGAAAAAAGTGAATTATGACCAGTCCTCACACTTACGACCATCATCACATTTTTCGTTTTAGGCCCTACCTTGTCACCGTGGTGAAGAGAAGCACTGCAGTTGTGAAATGAGTGACACGGCTGTTAAGAATGCTGCAACGGGCATAAATGTGACAATAGTCATAAGTGCAAGGACCGGTTGTAAGTATGAGGACCAGTCAGAAATCACTTTTTTCGGCCCTCTGAGTAGTCCCTATAGTCCAGCGGTTCTCAACCTGTGGGTCGCGACCCCTTTGGGGGTCGAATGACCTTTTCACAGGGGTCGCCGCACGCGCTAGCCCGCCATCTTGGAAATGCTCCCAGTTTGGCCGTGCCTGCGGGTCGCCGGACAGCCGGTAGCCACGGAAGCGGGAGATTTCACCCACCCACCCGGACGCCGCCATTTGAGTTCTTTTGTGCATGCGCAGAACGCTTTGTGCATGCGCAGAGGGTAAAAGAACTCAAATGGTGGCGTCCGGGCGGGTGGGCGAAGTCTCCCGCTTCCGTGGCTACTGGCTGTAACCGGGAGCACTTCACCCCTGGTGCCACGCCCCCTTTGTCACCTCATCTCGCGCGGGGAGGAGGCGAGGGTCACAGGCGGCGGGGAGGGGGTCGCGGGGGGTCGCGGCATTAAAAAGGTTGAGAACCACTGCTATAGTCCCTCTGTGCATGGGGACTACTCAGAGGGCTGAAAAAAGTGATTTCTGATCAGTCCTCGCACTTACGACTGGTCCTTGCACTTACGACCATCATCACATTTTTTTCGTTTTAGGCCCTACCTTGTCACCGTGGTGAAGAGAAGCACCGCAGTTGTGACACAATAAGAGGATATTAACTGCAGAATTCAGAACCTGTTGAGCTACATCCCTTCCATTCTTCACCTACATTGTTCCTATTCTATTAAACTCCATAGGATTGAGGTTGTCAAACATTTGAATCACCACGATTTGCCTGTCTCTGAGATCAACATTGAGACAGTCAGAGAGCAGTGCCTTTTATTCCCCCCCCCTTTATTGAAAAGACAGTGACATATAAGGGTAATAATTATATATAAAACAAAGCCAATGAAAAGTTAATAGTAAATCTTAACACACAAGCTAGTAATTATAACAATAATATAATAACAGTAATTATAGTAGTATGACCAAAAAGAGTAAAGGAAAAGAAGAAGTGTTTTATCGAACCTTTGGGTCAGAACTGACTGCTGGCCACTGCCTGGATAAGTCCCTAGAATTGACTGCTGGCTGCTGCCTCTTTGCTGGCAACTACAACTCCCAGAATTCTCCAGCCAGCATAGCTGGAAGGCATAGCTGGCTGGAGAATTCTGGGAGTTGAACTCCACAAGTCTTAAAGGGAGGAGGAGGAGGAAGAGGAGGAGGAGGCTGCGCGAGTGGGGAAGCTTGGAGGTTAAAGGAGGAGGGGAGAGGCGCTGAGAAAGTCAAAGCCCTCCCTCCCTCCTTCCCTCTTCTTCTTCAGCAGTCTCCCCACCCCGTCCCAAGCATCCCGCCCGCCTCATCCCTGCCCTGTCCAGCTGGTGTGGCTCTGCTTTTTGCAAAGAAAAGAAAAAGAAGAGGGGAGGATGGGGAAAAAAAGTCCAGGACACTAGAGAAGAAGCCCCATCGATCTGCCTCCGCATTAAACCCCCTGTGGACATTAGCGAGAGGAAGTGCATTAGAAGCTTTTAAGTCCCTGGAAGTGCGGGCGGGAAGGGGCGGGGCCAGGCAGTAGTCGGTTTTACCGGTTCTGCGAACTGCGCAGAATCATAACAACCACTTCTTCCGAACCTGTCCGAACCGGTAGAATCCCACCCTTGTTTATATATATTTGTGTGCTTTTACTTGAATTGCTTTGAAATAAATAAAAATATAAAGAAGTATGTATACAATGCCCAGATTTTAGCTTGAGGAAAGGATGGACTGTTAAAAGAACCTTTAAATTCATGTTTTTGACACAGGGAAGAATGCTTTTGTTATCACAGACTTAGTACAGTAGTTTCACTTCAGAAATTCAGTATGCACATTAAGAAATGTGAAAAAATCAAAAGATTTTGTTCCAGGAATACCCCATCTTTCTTCCTACAGATCAGGTTTTTTTTTTTTAAGGCAGATTTTTTTCTTAATTTTATCACCAGAAAGAAATGGCATGTAGTACATTGCACTGAAAAGAGAGTAAGCTTTCTTGGACTTCCCACCTTAATAGCAATAGCAATAGCACTTAGACTTATATACCGCTTCATAGTGCTTTACAGCCCTCTCTAAGCGGTTTACAGAGTCAACATATTACTATTGGATCTTCATTTTACCCACCTCGGAAGGATGGAAGGCTGAGTCAACCTTGAGCCGGTGAGACTTGAACTGCCGAACTGCAGCTAGCAGTCAGCTGAAGTAGCCTGCAGTGCTGCACTCTAACCACTGTGCCACCTCGGCTAATCACTATACCACTGGTTTGTAAACTGTTTAACCCAATTACCCCTTTTTGTGGTTTCAAATAATGTCATTATTTCCACAAAAAGAATAGATTCTGTTGTTTTCCACAAGCATCTTGGCAGCAGTAGGTCCAAATTGGATCCTTAACTCACAAACAAGCAGTTACAAATTGCTCCATTACCTCAGGATATGCCAAAATTACCTTCAGTTTAAGAACCACTGTACTATATACTACATTTGTCAGAAACATTTAGCTTTATACAGGAATCTTCAGGATTCCTATGTATCGACACAGTGTGTATATCAACAACTCTGTAGACTCAGAGCTATATTTTGAAGATCAGCCAGACTGGTAAAGCATTCTTTTATAATAGATTGGGACATTGTCAGAATCCTAGTTGTTGGGTCCCCTCTTATTGGTGGCTGCTTCCAATAAATGCATTTGACATCCTTCCCTAAACTTCTGCCTTGGTGCCATGTCAGTTTAAAGAAGATTTTGCTTTTCTGCAAAGCAAAGGAGTGAACTGTGAAGCACACAAATATATGTCATCTTTGGCATGGGCGCGAAGAATGCACCTTTTAGAATAGATGTGGAATTGATTTGCTTTGGCAGGTTACAAAGAATGTCTCTAAGACATATTTTATTTGTCGTGCTTTAGTTATTTCTATGTGTGTTATGCTTCACCTACTTCATTTTTTAAAAAACCTGGAATTATTTAAATCAAGGGTCAATATATACCATTGATCTTCTTCTTCTTCTTCTTCTTCTTCTTCTTCTTCTTCTTCTTCTTCTTCTTCTTCTTCTTCTTCTTCTTCTTCTTCTTCTTCTTCTTCTTCTTCTTCTTCTTCTTCTTCTTCTTCTTCTTCTTCTTCTTCTTCTTCTTCTTCTTCTTCTCCTCCTCCTCCTCCTCCTCCTCCTCCTCCTCCTCCTCCTCCTCCTCCTCCTCCTCCTCCTCCTCCTCCTCCTCCTCCTCTCCCTAAGATTAACGGAGCCCTTTGTATGGATCTCAAATCACACTGGAAATACAACAGAAGAAGAATATATAGCTTGGAAAGTATTGG
This sequence comes from Thermophis baileyi, assembly GCA_003457575.1. NCBI lineage: Eukaryota > Metazoa > Chordata > Lepidosauria > Squamata > Dipsadidae > Thermophis > Thermophis baileyi. The sequence goes on along the minus strand of QLTV01001177.1, from coordinate 2,424,155 downwards.
GCTCTTGATGACATTGTTCAATAACCTTCTAAAACTATCCTTTACAAAGTCACCCTCCATATCTGGTTCACTTGCTCTGCATTTGCATTTCCTTACTCCCCTCTTCTCAGTCGATCACTACTAACCTCATTTAATTATCTGTTAATGATAAATCAAAAACCTTTCTTTTTGCTGGGGTCTTTTGCAAACTTCTAGGAACCAGCAAACTATTGCAACTTGCTTCTGTTACAAGAGATCTACAAAGTATATCCTATGCTCCATGCAGATGTGATCATTATTTATTAATTGTTCAATTTCAGGAATTACTTTATCACAGAAATTGGGGTGGAGACCTAGAAGATAATGAGAACTCAGCAAAAGCATACTGATGCTTAGAAATACCTATACAGCAAAAATTAGTTTCCTAGAAACTTTAATGAGTTAGACCTTTCTTTGCTAGGAAAACTAATAAATATAAAGAGCTGGCAGGGTCTAGAGGGAGGGTTTACTAGTATACTTAGCAAACAGAATAGGTAAATATGCCTTTAAGAAAAGCTTTGAATAACAGTAATTCGGGTTTCTTGAACAGATATGAAATTCTAATAGAAGAAGATAAGCCCTAAGAGTTTATAGGGATTCTACTCTTGCCATTATTAGAAGAAAATTCTGCTCCATTCCAGGTTAGGTCAATGAATACAGGACACCCGTTTGTAGAGGAGGTACAGTTTATTCGACAGCAAAAACCAACAGCTCATTGATCAAAGGTGGACACACATTGAAAAGCAAAGTTAGAAATATTTATAGGAAAGTTTAGGTTTTATTAATACACATAAACATGACCTGCCTCAGGGAAAGAGGTTGAGCTGGGCCCAATGTGGAGGAAATATGATCTTCTCAGCCTATGGGTTGAGATTATCTTAATCTATTTTGTGCTTCCATATCCTATCCTATCCTATCCTATCCTATCCTATCCTATCCTATCCTATCCTATCCTATCCTATCCTATCCTATCCTATCCTATCCTATCCTATCCTATCCTATCCTATTCTATTTAGATTTGGGTGATGGGACCAGATCTGGGGAATCTTTAGTGTGTATGTGAAGAATTTCCATATCTTGAAGGGATTTTGTAAGATTTTATTTATGTTATTTATATTGGCTAATTTCTCAGGGACAGATGTGCTTACTCAGTTTCAGCTCAAGTGTCAATATGATAGGAAAAGTTTAAGCTGTCCTTTTGTTTTACTGCTTAGGGTTCACTGACAGGTCAGGGATGACCAAGGTCAAGTGACCTGAGTGGCAAGGGTGGCATAGAGACTTTTATTTACCTTCTTACACCATTAAATGATTTATTTGACTATGCTCCATTATTGTCAATAGAGCACCCTTCTACTGTAGAAATACAGCATCGCAGATTGAGTTAGTGCTTGTGAGCTATCATTCAGGCTTAATAAGAGGCAAATAAGAGAATAATATCAAGAAATCATATTCCTGCTATTGTCTGTTTAAGGGGGGCTAGTGTGTTTCTATTACGCTTTATTAAAATCAAACAGAAACATTAAACAAAAAAAATCATGATTTTTATTCTTAACACAAGTAAAAAGTTCAGTACCAAGGCTGTTAAGATGAATGTTGGGAAAAGAAAATGGGTAATTGTTTTTGGGTGAGTATAGCTTTTAATGCTAAGAGCTTCATTGAAAAAATGGAAAAGTGCGTGGAGACAAAAGGGCAATATGGACAGAAGAGCCAGAAGAAGAAAAATAACAAGGCATATAAATTAATACGTAATACATGCAACTCAATAATAAATATAGTTATGTGTCCACAGTTTCCAACCAGATGCTCTCCCATATCTTTGTGGCTCCAATTTTACCCATAAGCTTGCTAACACTTCCTGATCAAGATGTAGCAGTTCACTTCCTTTCAATTGGTGTTTCAAAGGTTTTCCCTCCCTCGTAGTTACAAGTACTTGCCATAGGATTTCTTCACCATGATGGGGTCATTCTTTTCATCTGTCAATTGAAAAGCATTCTGATTGGTCCAGAGAGTTTTGCTAACTACCTACTATATATCATTTTTATATTGTTTCTTGTCCAGACAGTCTCTGAGAATTGGACATGATTGAACAGAAGGAATACACACAGAGACACACTCAAACACCACACATGCACACTTTCAAACTAAATATAACAAACATTCGTTCATCAAGTTACAACTGTGTGGACAGGCACAGTTAATGTTAAAGTGATAACATTACATTCTGATTTTAAGAATTGCAGCCATGGCTCCATATTTTTGGAGGCCTCCAGCCTGAAATTAGGATTTCTTAGCTTAGCAGCCAAAGCTTTATGGCCTATATATCTCTCCACTCTGGGAAGGAGAAAACAAGTACTTTTTCTAGGCAATCTCTCCTTTGTCCCCCTCCCCCCATCATCTGCAGAATAGAGAAATTGAAGAGGAAGAGATTTCAAGAGAATAAGCTGTTTGTTCTTCTACATATTAAGGGCAATACAATTGCACCAGCAATGGGAAAGGGTCAGGCAAATGAGACAGTGATTGCTTTTTTTTCTCCTTCCCCACTACCACATACAGACAGATTGAACAGAAAGGGATTTCAAGAGAGTAAGCTGCTGCATAGCACACTCATGGCTCCCAAACTTGGGCTGTGGTAGAATTACATTGTTTTTGATGTGTACAAGTCAGTAAACAGGCACCTTAGTATTTCAAAGGGCAGGAATGGCCAGGAAGCAAATAAGACCCCAGAGTGTGAAACAAAGAGACATGTAATTTTGTTTCTTTCTAGCAAGAAAGTGCAGTCATGATCATGTGATTTCTCCCTTAAACTGTAATATAATTTTATTTATTTATTTAATATCTCACGTTTATTATTTTAACAAATCACTTAAGGTGGTGAACATACCTAATATTTCTTCCTTCCCCTATTTTCCCCACAACAACAACCCAGTGGGGTGGGGTGGATTGAGAGAAAGCGAATGGCCCAAAGTTATCAAGCTATCTTTCATGTCTTAGGAAAGACTAGAACTCACACTCTCCTGGTTTATGTAATGTAATTGCAAGAGGGAATATCAGGAAAGATCTTTCTCTACCTTTGTTAGTCTGGAAATGTATGGCTGTTGTAATCCTGAGAGGCATCAGATTGGGGAAGACTGATTAGACTCATTTAACAGATCCATCCATTCCAGTAGTGGGTTCTAAAACCTTTGCTACCGGTTCGCGCGTGCCACTTCTGCACATGCGCAGAAGCATCCCGGGCAGGTGGGCGGAGCCTCCCGCCGCCGCCACTACCGGTTCTAAGAACCAGGCCGAACCGGGAGCAACCCACCGCTGATCCATTCCAGTTTATGTTCTACACTTCTGTGTGATTCAGTGACATGATAGCAGCCTTTCCCAATCTGTTATCCTCCTGATATATTGGATTCAATGCTCTTGTAGATTAAGGATCATCAAAGGGCATCAGGTTGACAAAATCTACACTAGATAGCAGTGGGGAATATAAACTTTTGGGAAAACCGAATGAGAGAATTAGCAGCTTCCCAAATATTATAGAGTCACTGGAATATAAATTTGATATTTTAGTATGATCTGTCGCACAACCAGCCAGCTGTTTAGACTGGAGTTGGCATTTCTGTCCACTTATCGAGTCCTTCCCAACCACCTGGGACAAGCAGTGTTATTTGATGGTATTAAAGTATCTTCACAGGATGTAAGCTGTTATAAGTAAAGCTGCCTTTTGCAATTGACTGATGGTGATTTAATAAATGCTAATGGTGTTCAAGGGGCGATCCAGTTGTTTTGAGATTGCACCCAAGGTGCCTATTACTATTGGTACTCTCTTTGCTTTCTTTTGCCACAGTTGTTCTATTTTTATTTGCAGGTCTTTGTATTTTGTGATTTTTCTCCATTTCTTTCTCTCATTCTGCTGTCTTCAGGTACTGCAACATCCAGACTTTTTTTTTTTTTTTTTTCTTATTGACAATTGCCAAGTCTGAGATGTTATGTGGCAGGTACTTATATGTTTGAATCCTAAAATCCCAGAGCACCTTAAGCTTCTTCATTTTCTATTACTTTGTGTAGAATCAGGTTTGCTTGCAGCAAATAGTTATTTATTGCAGAAATACCAATGCACCATTGTTGCTACTTTGCCATGCTGCTGTTTGTAATTGGACTTTGTGATTTTCTTGAAACAGCCAATAGGTAGTCCACTGTTTCTTCAGCTTCTTTGCAGAGGCAGCTTTTACTGTCTTTTGCTGTCTTCTCAATTCTGGCTTTGTATGTATTTGTTTTTAAGGCTTGGTCTTGTGCAGCCAGAATTAGCCTCTCTATCTCTTTCTTCAACTTTCCTCCTCTTAGGTATTGTCAGGTCTTGTTGTTATCTCCTTTGTCTGCTAATTTTTTATGTATTGGCCAAGTAATACGTTGCCTTGCCATGTCTATTTTCCATTCTTCATCTGGTCTTTCTTGTAGGCGTGATTTTTATTCGCTTCAGTATTCAGGAAGCCCTCAAGGTTTACTAGCTTCAGTGCATCTTCTTCACTGTCCTTCAGGTATTCTTCCAATTCCATTTTTTCTTCTATCTACCATTCCATACCCATCTATTTTCCTTGGTAAGTAGCGTCTGTCAATATCGCTGTGTGGGTGAAAGGCATGATTCATTGTCATTATTTTTCTGGTCTTCCTATCCAGGGCTTTTAGCTCTTTTTGTGCCCAGTGCACTACACCAGCTGTGTACCTAATGACTGGAATTGTGCAGATGTTAACTGCCTTGATGGTTTGGACTTTAAGATTTTGTTTACTCTCATGATGTATTCACTTCTAACCTTCTTCTTGACTTCAGTGTGCTTGAGGTTGTCAGCTTGAAGGATGCCCACGTATCTTAACCGGTATCTGAGTGGTGCCTTTAAAAAGAAACCCAGAAGCGATTATTCTGCTACGGTTCCAAATCACTCCTAGAGCTAAGAAAGAGAAATGAAAGTATTCAGAGTGGCTCAGCCTAGAGGATTTTCCCACTGTGAGCTATTTTGCAGTTACAAAAAGGTGCCAGCAGAATGGGAGCACACATATTCCACACACAGCACCTGAGGTGTAGTAAACTTTGAAATGAAGCATATATCCACATTGTAGTAAAGAGGTTAAGAGTCTGTAGGTAAGAAACAGCAGATAGGGGCCTCTGAAACAGACATTTATCTTTCCTGACTACCCTCGAAAAAGAACACGGGAAATATTCTCTCTACTTTAATAATTATCTTTCACCCACAAACTCCAATACCTGAACCAAAATGTGCTGCTCCTTGTTAGGATACTTGTAGGAAATGTAAAAAAATACCTGCTTTGATGCATAGGATATTTACCCAGCTGTGTGATTCAACGATCCCAAAGGATAATTATTTTTCTCTCTACAAGATGGTGAACAAATAGTACAGTGTGGTACATTTGAGAATTCCTTTTCTTAACTGTTTTTATAAGACGTGCTAAAAATAGATAGGAAAACTGGGCAGACTGCAGCATTGGAAATTGAGAGATTCCCCCCACCCCAAATTTAATCATGGCTTAAGTTCACCTTCCCAGCCTATGTTAATAAAGGCAGAATGTAACATTACATGAAAACTGAAGGAAGACTTTAAAAAACGAATGGATGACAGATATCTTTCTTTAAAATGCATGGGAGGCCCAAAAGCAACAAAAAAACCCTACCACTGTATTTCCTATAACTCATGGAGCTGTGGTGGTGCAGTGGTTAGAATGCTGTATTGCAGGCTACTTCTGCTGACTGCCAGCAGTTCGATTCTCACCGGCTCAAGGTTGACTCAGCCTTCCATCCTTCCGAGGTCAGTAAAATGAGGACCCGGATTGTTGGGGGCAATATGCTGACTCTGTAAACTGCTTAGAGAGGGCTGTAAAGCACTGTGAAATAGTATATAAGTCTAAGTGCTATTGCTATAATTTGAAAGCTGGGTGTACCATTTTTTTTAAATCAGAGGATGCACTGGGCATTTGAGTAATGAGACCAGGCTCAAAAAAAAAAACAAAAAAAAAAACACCCCAACCCATAGATGAAGTCAGGACATTAACATAAAATGTTATTTTGCATCATTTACATTTACAGCTGGTTAAAATGAATGGAATCGTTAATATGATTGCTCTTCTGTATTAATAATTCTCTCTTTCTGACAGATTAAAAAACTACAATATAATAACAACGTTTGGAAATCTCCAACGGTTAGGCTTTTCCAATCGTATCCTTTTGCCATAAGACAGAGAATGCTTCATTTTTCTTCTTTTTCCTATGCAGACACCCACAGGTGTTTCCATCCAGAGATGGCAGTCTAACTATGAACAAATAAGTAATGACCCCCGCTTGGAAAAACTCACCATGACACATATGAATAATATCTACTTCAGTCTCACACATAAACATACTAGTCATTTTTCTTTCTTGTCAATTCCACCATCCTTGATGAAAAATCCTGATGAAAAAAATTGGGGAGAAAGAAATGGGTTCTTTCTGATCAGCACATACATTTTTAAACACCTCTGTCACTATAAATTAGTGTTGCAAAATATTATAGCAATGACACCTAGTCCTTCATCCCAGATTCTATCACTAAGAACAAAGCATTAGCTATGGGGACTTTAGGTTTAAACAATTCCTTAATTGTTATTTCCTGTTGAACTCTATTACTGATGGAATTCATCCACAAAATGAATTTATTTTATATGTCATTTATATACAATATGTTACACATATATAATATGAACTAGGCATATATTTTATATGACAAAATAAAGTTGACGGTGTGTTTGGGAATACCATTCATAACAAAAAGATTAAATATTCCTGCACCAAACATTCTTGAATATATTTCTAATAATTTGGTTGACTATTGGTTGACTGCCGCTTATAAATCACTGCCACCATTTTGGCAATGGGAACAATTTTCTCAAATACAAGCCTATCATGAAATGGTTGCCTTAGGGCATTCAAAATGGACATTTTCAGAGAACAGAGCAGTGTGTCATATGATTTGCCCTGCACAGGAAAAGCAGTGGGGGAAAAAAATATCCATGCTTTAAAATATTCTAGCTGCCCATCAGATAAAACCTTTAAAATTGACTATTTAAAGTAAGTAAAACAGAAAAAGAAATCATGGTTCCTCCCACCTTCCTCAGGTTGCCATAGGAGGCACCTAACAACAAACGATCAGCAATACCAGCGCAGTAGGACCAAAAAATTATGCCATTTTCCTTGTTCTTCCAGAAATCAATGAGCTTGACACTTATTTACCCCCTGACACGATGCAAAGGGAGAGTTAGAAATAGGCAATCAGGAAGGACAATGTAACCCAGATTGCCTGGAGTAATAAAAGAGAGAGAGGAAGCAGGAGTTTTACCTCAGTCTAAACTGCCATATTTAAACATTCAATATCTAAACCACAGAATTATATTTCTCACAAGACTGTCAAGGTGCCAACCGGGCATAATGATGACTTTAATAATTTTAAGAGTGCTAATATTTTAGGGGATGAATTTCTAACATACGGCAGCAACTTCTGAGTTTAAAAATGCCGTAGTTGGCAAAGTTTCTGTGGACGGTTAGTTAGCCTTACTATTACTTAGACTGTAACATAATGGAAAGCAACCATCTGGCATAACGGAATGTAAAATCCTGCTTCGGTCTGAATCCAAGGAAGAAGTGCCACTGGCATTTTGTTACTTCGCCAAGCAGAATAGCAGGAAGCCCAGCCAAACTACCCTACACGGAATGGCGTTTTTCCCAATATTCAAGTCTTTTGTGTGAGATAAAATATTCTATTACATTACAGTTTCTGCTCTCTCCCCGTTAAGTTCTCAGGTGGTATATCTTTTAAAGTTCAGAAATTTTATTTTTCCCCCTCCCCATCTTTCTTCACAGCTGGACATAGCAAAGTGCAACACTTCAACCAAACATGTGAAGCTGCAGGATATTAAATTGCCACCCCCCCTCACAGTTCCAAGGGGACCCGGAGTCAAAGGGCCTAGAAACTTGGCTGAACATACTGCAATGGATATGTTGCAGGCCTTTTAAACAGCTTATCTGTGTGGGTGTCATTCTGTGTGTATGTATATGTAGCAACATGTGTTGGCATTGGGTGCAGCACTTTAAATTAGCTTCCTTGACAAGTTCTTCTCCCTTCCCCACCTGTCCTTTTTCCTCAAAAACGTGAAAAAATAATGTATTCGTTCATACTGTAGGGTTTATTGCCATAGAGAGGCAATAAAGAAATAAATATCGACCGATTTGTTCCTTAAATTAAGGTTTGGTCCAGAATGCGGCTGCGCGAGCTGTCGTGCGTGCACCTAGGTACACCCATATTACACCTATTCCCCGCGAGCTGCACTGGCTGCCTATTGGGCTCCGGGTACAATTCAAGGTGTTGGTTAGTACCTTTAAAGCCCTATATGGCTCAGGGCCAGGTTATCTTCGAGACCGCCTTCTGCCACATAGCTCCCAGCGACCGGTAAGATCCCACAGGGTTGGGCTCCTCCAGGTCCCATCAGCTAAATAGTGCCGGCTGGCGGGCCCGTGGGGGAGGGCCTTCTCTGTGGCTGCCCCAGCCCTCTGGAACCAGTTACCTCCTGAGATCAGGACCACCCCCACCCTGCTGGCCTTCCGGAAAGTGGTGAAGACCCCTTGTGTGGGGGGGCATGGGTTTTTAACTGTTTTTAATTGTTTTTATTATGGTTTTTTTTTTTTTTACGGTTTTTTATTTTGTTGTGTGCCGCCCAGAGTCCCTTGGGAGTTGGGCGGCATACAAATTTAATAAATAAATAAATAAATAAATAAGTTTGTAAATTGTAGGAGAATAAAGATTCTCCTTTAATTTCACTTCAGGGAAGTCTAGACACTGAAAAGGTTAAAGGAGCTAGGTTGAACTTTGGCAACTATGCTGGCTGGAGAATTCTGGGAGTTGAAGTCCACAAGTCTTTAAGCTAATTACTTGGTCTGCTGAGGGAATGGATAAAAGCAACAAGAAATAATCATGCACTGGCAGCCAATGAGGTTCCCCTTTTTTGAGAGATTTTTTTATAGAGGAGAAGGGATAGGACTTTATTTCATGGACATCTATGGTGACAGTCATGGGCTCCAAAATGCTTCTTGGGTTAGGGAGGATGGAATCCTTGTAAGTTGTATTTTGTATATTGATGATAGAACAATCTTGTTCTTTCTGTTTTGTCTTTGTTTTTCTTATTCTTTATTTCTTTTGTCTCTAATTACACATATTGTATTTTATTATTGTTTATTATTATTTTGAGCCACCCAAAGTTATTTTGGAGTTGCATGGCACCTAAATTGAATAAATTAAATTACATTTCAGTGGTCAATCCTCATATTTTACCATTGTTTTCAGTTCCAGTAGGAGCTACCCTACTATAATTTATTTATGTATATTTACTTAGAAAATTTATAAAAGTTTTGATCTTGTTACAACTATAACTAAAACTTGCTATTGTATTGTAATATCCAGCAAGTTCATATAAATTGGGAAATCCCATTAAAATTGTCAAGTCATTTTGGAGCATTTTTTTCAACATTATGATCATGCTAATATATTTGTGCACTAAATACAGATTTTTCGCCTCAGTTTCAATATCATACATTTTGTCTGCACAATTTTGCTGCAACCACTTATTAGGTGGTCAACAATCTCATCTTTTTCTTTGCAAAAGTTACATTTGCCATGGTTTCTTTTCTTTCTTTTTCTTTCTTTTTGGGGTTTTCATTTTTATGGCAGGTCTTGCTGGTGCCTGTTCTTGTGCTGCAAATATAAAAGCTTTTTTTCTTCTTGATGGCTGCAGTGTGATGCTATTGCCAAGTTTTGCTGACGTTCATCATTCTTCAGTTTCTCTCAGGTATTGACCATATACAAGTTTATATTTCCAATTTTTCATTTGCTGTTGGAATTGTTCAGTTTTGTATGTCACCTTTCTTTGCTTATTACTATGTAGTCATTTAAATCTGTGATTTTATTCTCCACTGTCTGCTTCATATACAGCAAACCATAACCACCAATCCTCCTTGGAAAATAAGGTCTTCTGCATGATATATTGTCACAAATTTTCATTTCTTGCTGTCTAGACTCTAAAGCATCTATTCCTACGTGTCTAAAGTCAACAAGACTTGTTGTGTAGCATTGTTACAGGGACAGCCCAAGTATTAAAGCTTCGAATTTAGCTTTGATTGTAAACTTTTCTGTTTCTACATATTTGGTAGTGTCTTTCTTTTTTGCTTCAGTGGGCAAAATATTGTTTCCATTGTAGAAAGTTAGCACCCACCCGTCTCTTAGAAGAACAAAATATTTTAGGAAATATTAAAAAGGCAGAATATTATATTTCCCTAGATGAGAAATGGAGAAACATGGTTTTTTTGAGGCAGGAAGCAGACTCACTCTTAATAGCCCACAGCAGATGTCAGCACTTAAGAGATATGTTTATGTTTATGTTTATTTATATTTCTATGCCGCCCAACTCCCAAGGGAGTCTGGGCGGCTTACAACAATATAAAAAACTTAATAAAATATAAAAAACTATTTAAAAAGACATAATAAAAACATTTAAAAACAATTAAAAACTCATACACACCGTTTCATGGCCGGATGTCGCCAAATTGCAGAAGCGAGATCAACGGCCCCAAGCCTGCTGAAACAGCCAGGTCTTCACCGCTTTCCGGAAGGCCAGCAGGGTGGGGGTAGTCCGGATCTCAGGAGGTAACTGAAAAAAGAGATGAGTAGCTTTATTCATAAGCAAATACCCTCACCCAAGATCCAACAAAGGTAGGATTAGCCTTCAGCCATAATAGGAATTGCCTAACACCCTTTCAGAACACAAGCTCCTTCATTGCATTCTCTCAGTTGCACCACACGCTCCAGGCTTTAACCAAACTTAACTCAGACAACCTACAAAGTTAGCTATGACCCCTACAACAGCCAATAGAATACATGCACTTGCACAGGAACAGTAAGTTCAAATGCAAAGACCAAGAGAGGGTATAAATATCATGTAGGAAGCCCCGCCCACCCCTTCTAGAAGAATGAAATATTTTGGGAAATATTAAAAAGGCAGGATAAAATATTTCCCCTAAAGGAGAAATAAAAAATGTTAAGGGAGGCAGAAACCAGCCCCAGTTTCCCTGCCCCAAGCAGAAACTGAGGAGGCCAGCTTTTAGAAATGCAGATTTGGTAATGCATTCAGAAAGACTGGGTCAAGACAGAAACTCAGATAAGCAACAAACAAAAGGTTGACAAAATTAGCTCAGACAAGCACCTAGGATTTGCATTTCCCCTTTTGCCTATAGAGCCAGCCATGACCCCATATGACTCTGACAACAGCCGATAGAATATTAAAGGACATGTTCTTGCACAGGAACAGGAAGCTCAAATACAAAGTCCAAAGAAGGTATAAAACCCACCGACTCTCAACTCCATTTTGTCAGCTACCCAGAATCACACGTGCTTTGTGGTTCTGCTTCATTAATAAATGGACCCGCTTTCCAATCAGCCTCCAGATTATGTTTTGTCTCCAGTGCCTTTCTCCCAGCTTGGAACTGAACCAGATGGATATTTCTTCCAACACCATCTATGCATTCAATTTTTCCTTTTTTGTAAATAACCACTGTTTCTATTCCAAATTCTGTTTTTATGTTGCAACTAAAGATTTGAACTGTATCTAAATCAGTTGTCTTGCTAGATGATTTTGCATATAGTTTCAAATCTTCCATGGTAATCAAACATGTAATTTTTGCCCCTGGATTAGATAATTTGTAGCTTGTTGACATTTTATTCAAAAATATTGTTAGCAGAATCAAAGCCACGTTAAAAATTAATGGACACAAAGAACCTTTGGATTGTGTGCTTCTGTATTTGCCATCAATATTATTTCCCATTTTTACTGGCTCATTATAATGCAAATATCTGATAATACTCACATTAATTTCAAATATTTTCAATCCAATGACAGGGTGGATAATGTAAAAAAATATGTTTTTTTGTAATTTTGAAATATTGATTTGTCAATCAAAAGTTGGTGTTTTGTATCACTAGAATTTTTGAAAACAAAATTTTCTACAAGCTAATTTTTCATGATCTGAAAGTTTGCCTTGAAGTGAACCAGAGTCCCTTGGGAGTTGGGCGGCATACAAATTTAATAAATAATAAATAATAACCAGTCTTCCATTAATGCTTGCTGCAACATTAGATTGAAGTTGTTTGTAATATAACAATTTAAATGGACAAATGTTTGAGCCAAAATCCATGAATCTCTGACGCACCTTTTTCCTGGTAATGCTCCAATTAGGTGCTGCTTTTCTTTTACATTTTCAGCTGTTACTATAATGTTTGCTATTGCTTCAGGGTTTGCTTCCTCTTTTTTTAATCAAATATTCATGCACCCATTTAATTTCATTTTTTTATTTAATAAATTTATATGGCCACCCATCTCATAGGCATGACTCTGAGTGGCTGACAATTAAAAAAGGAATGAAAATATAGTAAAAACAACCAAAAATAAAAGCAACAAAAATAACAAAGCAGCAGGGCAGTCCACAACACTCATTTAACACAACCATGATCAATAACAAGCTCCCCCATAGTGTCAGTCTCCCAAGCTTGATAGCAAAATCATTCATTCATTCATTCATTCATTCATTCATTCATTCATTTATTCATTCATTCATTCATTCATTCATTCATTCAATTAATAGCTTGCAAACAGACAGCAAGGTCAAAGCATGTCTAAACTCTGGAGGGATATTGTTCCAGAGGGTATCCCAAACAGTTTTCCAAAATTCCAATATTTTTCCTTATTTTTAGGGGATTCAGTTGGTTTTACATTTTTTTTAGTTATCCAATAAAAACACAATGGTATTTCGTATGAAATTGCATATTTTGTTGGAATTGGTTCTTCAAAGTTGCCACCCACCAATCTTTGCCTTAATTTTTCTATGACATTTACAATTGTTTTGCTGTGTATTGCTTTGCAAACTTATTTTTATTTTCTTATTTTTCAATTTTTGTTGAATTTTGCATTTTGCAAAATTTTGCATTTTGCAGATTGCTAATATCTTTTCAAAATTGGTTCATTTTAGGTTCCAGTCTAATTTTCCATTTTGGCATCTGATTTTTGGAAGGTCATCTTGTTTTCAATTTATAAAGCAGTTACTATTCTTTGATGGTTTTTTTACATTACTGATTGGGCAACCATATTTACATTATGCAAAATGTTATTTATATGCTTCTTTTTGAAGAGATAGCAAAGGATCTTCTCCTTATAGTGATTCCTTTTCCTTATTTTATATTCAAAATTTTCATTGGTAGCATCCAACTGGATGCTTGTTTTGACTTGTTCTCCTGCTGCTTTTCTAGTACAGTTTCAATTTCAAACTATCTGTTTTAATATTTATTTTCAATTGTTACTCCCATTCATTAATTTTACTGTTTGCAAAAGCTTTTTTTTTTTAATAAGGGATCTGTCAGGCCGAAGCCATTATAGTTGGAGTCTTTGGCCTGCCACACTTTATGCTTTTTAAAAATGTATTCTTTGCTAGGGGAATTTGGGAGGGGTCATTGCATGAGGGATGTATGCATGTAGCCATAACAAATTCCTTCTAGATTGTCAAGGTCATCCTTTGTCGTGCACCTGCACGGAAGGAGATGGGAGTAGCTGCCACACTGGCAGAATAAGATTGGTTAACGTGATGAACTTGAGGGTGTGGGGACAAGGGCTTGAACTTTCAACTGGGTGGAGAAACCCCTGCAGCTTCAGATTCGGGTTTCTCCCAGATGTGCCAACATGGCTCTGTTAATAAATTGGAACTTTGAGGAATATTCTGCCTCGGACTCTGATTTAAAATTGGATGCTATTTGGAACCCTGACACGATCCCTGATACACAAGTCATTGTTCTGTGCTGTTTGATTCTGGAAATTTTATCCTCCAAATTACATACACTTGTTTCTGTAAACTACAAGTTGAGTAACATTTTATTTTTGACAGTATCATTCCAGATACTTGCAGTTCCTTGCTTGATTGTGTATTAGATGGACTTGAGTCACGTTACTAGAAGTCACAGCATCATATGCAGCCCTTGGTGCCCAAGGAAACAGCTGTTCTATAGTAATGTTAGTGTAATGTTAGTGGTGTTGCACCTGGCCACTCTCATTTCAATCCTGAATTACAAATGTTCTATTGGTACTCTATTGGTTGTCTCAGTTCTATTTAATAGCTATACAATATATCAGCCTTATGTGCATGTTCAGCAAACTTTCATTGTCTGGATGCTTCATAATGAATCTTGTTTCATCTTGACAAGACACTTTGCAGAGATGCTTAAATGAAGCTTTGTCAAGGCAGCCCCTCAACATGTTGCAAACCTTAATAATTGTTTAACGTTCTTTCTCTTCTGTCATATTAAGTGTTATAATTTGGTGACACTTTATGAAAGGATTGTGGTAGCAATACCCAAGATTTCATGAATCTCTAGAGCTTAAGGCTGGGCACTAAATAAAGCTTATCTTATGTGTATCCAAGGCAAGCTTTATAAATCATTATTCATTGACTGAACTTGGGTTACCAAAATACACGATACCACATTTTTATTTATTTATTTATTTGTTTGTTTGTCAAACATGTACAAGATAGCAGGTATAGGTATAAACATAAACATAATCAAGGTGAATACAGATAGATGAGGACAATAGGACAGTAGGACAGGGACGGTAGGCACGCTGGTGCGCTTATGCACGCCCCTTACAGACCTCTTAGGAATGGGGTGAGGTCGACAGTAGACAGACTAAGGTTAAAGTATTTTGGGTTTGGGGAAGAAACCACAGAGTCAGGTAGTGAATTCCAGGCATTGATCACTCTGTTGCTGAAGTCGTATTTTCTGCAGTCGA
>QLTV01001177.1:2382313-2394819 GCA_003457575.1 Thermophis baileyi | reverse complement strand
TATATATATTTAAAAAATTAAATATATTTGACTTCAACTTTAAATGACAGACTCATTTCATTAAAAGGACTGGCCTGGGGAAATATTTCATCCTCTCACACTACAAATTCAGATTTTCCACTATGGGTAATATGGCACAATTTAAATAACTGAGCTGATGTTATAGATTGCTACATATTGGATCAAAATGGATAAGACCATAAAAAAAGCCATGGAAATAGTTCAAAGATTTATCTAGTCCATCTTTGGTTTCTAATGTGGCTAACAAAATGCCCTAGAGGTAGGATATGAAGTTTAATCAGGTAGCTATTTCTATATCATTTGGTAGCCAATTCCATAGAGTAATTACATGTTATATAACAAAGTACCGTATTTTTCGGAGTATAAAACGCACCATTTTCCCCCTAAAAGAAGCTGAAAATTTGGGTGCATCTTATACTTCGAATGTAGCTTTTGAATATAGCTTTTTCAAAGTTTTTTTTTCAGCCCTAACGAGGTGCTAACGATCTTCCCGGCTTTTTTCATTGCTACTCCCTCCAAAGGTTTTTTTAAGCCCTAACCAGGGGATAAAATAATGTGCTGAAGCTGACCAGACTAAGGACGCTAGCCAGATGAATACCTGGTAGGCAGATTTTTTCCCCTATTTTCCTCCCCAAAAACTAAGGTGTGTCTTATACTCCGGTGCGTCTTATACTATGTTTTGTTGGATGTATGTTTTGATCCTTTGGCCTGAAGGAATGGTATCAAAGAGGGCAAAGCACAGACTGGATCAGTTTCTTGCACCATGTAGGTCTACTCATGATTTGGATGTACTGTAAGTTTGCCATTAATATGCCAGAAGTGTAAAAAGGAAACTCCTTTGGTTACTTTAAATTAATTCAAGATTCCAGGGCAATATGATTGACACTCTAGAGCACTGAAGGAATCAGTTGAAGTGACTGCATAGCTGTAATTATAATCTTTGATAATTCCTGGAGAAGATGGGAGAAGACAAAATAGTGTCCCCTTTCTTCAAAAAAGAGAAGGAGGAGGACCCAGGAAATTGTACTGAGCAAAGTCCTCAAAAAGAACTTTTTCATCAGCATGGTTGTGATCACTTAAACAGGATACAACACCTAACAAGAAGCGGTATAGGTTTGTGACAACTTGAACCAAGCAAAGTGCATCTGCTTTTTTTGACAGAATTACAAACTCATTAGGTCTTGGGAATGCCATGAATGTGTCTTGAGCTAAAAAACAACAACCATTCAACCATGTTTCTCATGATATCTTCATTAATAAAATGGTAAAATATAGGCTAAATGAAGGATTGAGATGGGTGGATTGAGAATTGGCTGAATGACCATGCATAGGTAGCACTCGGACTGGAAAGTAGCTTGAGATGAAGTGTCATAGGACTAGGTCTTTCGTTTGACTTGGTTTAATATATGTATTAATAAAAATGGATGGTTAGATGATTAAATTTGCAGATGACACAAAAGTAGGGGGAGTAGCTAATATATAGGGTATTTTTCTTCAGTTTGCTGGAAGAAATTATTCTTTTGGTCAGCGGTGAAATCTACTTACCTTCCCTACCGGTTTGGAAGCGCGCACGTGCACGCACGCGCCACCGTCGCACGCGCTTTTTCACCCTCTGCGCATGCACAGAAGGCTTTGCGCATGCGCAGAGGGTTTAAAACAAGAAAATGGCGACATCCGGGTGGGTGGGCGGAGCCTTGCGCTGCCACTGCTACTGGTTCTCCGAACCACCGGCAGCCGCCGCTACCGGTACGCCTGTACCGGGGCGTACCAGTAGGATTTCACCACTGCTTTTGGTACAAAACTGAGCAGGAAAGAAAAGACACTTTCTACTGACTGTCAACTGAGCTGAATGACTGATTGCTCCCTATGCTCTGTTCAGAGGTGGGTTCCTCCCAGTTCGCACCAGTTCTATAGAACCGGTAGCAAACCACTGGTGACATCACGGAGCCGGTTCTGTCGGTGCCGGTCCGTGGACGCTGCCATTTTTTAAAAAAATTTTTTGGAATTTTTTGCTATTTTTTTTTCTTCTGCGCCAAGTCCCCGGCACTGAGCATGCGCCCCATCTTGTTTTCGGCTTTTTTTGGGGGGGGATTTTTTTGCAAATTTTCAGCACTGCGCATGCGTGCGCGTGTGCAAAGTGCGCCCGTGCGGCGCAGCCATGGCGTGCAATGCACGCACAGCCACGCGGCGTGGGAGGAAGCGAACCAGCGGCGAGGTAACTTAGAACCCACCCCTGGCTCTGTTAGTGATTCAGAAGATCAAGTGCTGCTAACTTGCAAACTCTATAGAGTTATGAATATGTAAACATGCTTGTTTCATAATTCTTAGCATTCCAACAAATTATCAATAGCCAGAATAATCTGATCAATCCCAGCTACTTGTGGAATCAAATGATTTGGGTGACTGAAAAGATGGGCATTTGGAAATAAAGACTGACAGAATGTTAAATTATTCTCAAAATGTGTCGATCTTCTAAATTTCAGCACAGAGAGTGAATGTTCCTCTTAGTTGATTATACATGTTCTTCTGTGCCTTAAAAATGATGAGCCCGCACATATGGTGAGCAGATTCCCCTGTGATTCCTCACTGCAGTTTTGAATGAACACCTGTACAATCTTTGATTGTTAAGGAGTGAAAGAAAGTAGAGACCCATCTAGAGATCAATTTCCCAAATGCAAGGCTGCCTTCTGCATTATGTATGTACCTTCTGATCATTCCTCCCAGATGTGGGAGGGAAGGTCTACTACAGCTGCTGCTCAGAAAACAGCAAAGGGCTTTATGAAGTCTTATCTTCATAAAGTTTTATCAAGTTTTATCAAGGTATATTTAAAATATGTGGAGCTGAAATGCATGAAGGAATTAAGGCCTTCAGACATAAAAATCTGATCTCTGTTCCAGATGTATATAAGCTTGAAGAGGAGACAAACACATGAAGTGGACAAAAACATACTTTTTTTTGTAGAAAGAGCCATTAGAAATCTAAATATAGTTGAAATTATGCTTCTTCTATTAGAAAGGACAATGGCTGATTGTTTTCTTTGCTATCAAAGCTCCATTTATTGGAATATTGGAATATTCTTTATTGGCCAAGTGTGATTGGACACACAAGGAATTTGTCTCTGGTGCATAAACTCTTAGTGTACATAAAAACAACGAAGTTTAGTTTAGTTTAGTTTAGTTTATATTTCTATGCTGCAGGGGACTCTGGGCAGCTTACAACAATATAAAAAAACATTATTAAAATATAAAAACTATTAAAAAGAAACATATTAAAAACATTTAAAAAACAACTAAAAACTCATACACACCGTTTCATGGCCGGATCTCGCCAAATTACAGAGGCGAGATCAACGGCCCCAAGCCTGCCGGAACAGCCAGGTCTTCACGGCTTTCCGGAAGACCAGCAGGGTGGGGGTAGTCCAGATCTCAGGAGGTAACAGGTTCCAGAGGGCCGGGGCAGCCACAGAGAAGGCCCTCCCCCGCGGGCCCACCAGCCGGCACTGTTTAGCTGACGGGACCTGGAGGAGCCCAACCCTGTGGGATCTTACCAGTCGCTGGGAGCTATGTGGTAGAAGGCGGTCTCGAAGATAACCTGGCCCTGAGCCATGTAGGGCTTTAAAGGTTGCAAGTCATAGATCATAAAACATAAGATATAATCATAATTCATAAGATACAAACAAGTGATAAATTATAAGATGCCAATAGGACACGGGTGTCAAACTCAATCGTATCACGAACCGAATTGTGATGTATTGCGACGTTTTTTGCCTTTGCGAAGCCAGGGTGGCCGTGGCCTGTGTGTGATGTATTCGGCCCAAGGGCTGCCAGTTTGACAGGCCTACAATAGGAGAAGGTAGTAGGAAAGATGAGAAGATGAGAAAGATGAAGAAGATGAGAAGGATAATAGCAATACAGCTTTACTACATGGGTTAATTTAATTAAGCTAATTTTGAGGAGATCAGAAAGGTAGCTTGGAAATTAAATAAGACATCAATTCTCTCTCTCTCTCTCTCTCTCTCTCTCTCTCTCTCTCTCTCTCTCTCTCTCTCTCCCCTCTCTCCCCCCCCTCTCTCTCTGTGTGTTTGGCAACAAAGGGGTCTAGGAGAGTTCAAGAAAAGAGACTTTTTCCTAGGAACCTATGGCATTTGTCCAATGAAGAGTTATACTTTTTCGAGAAGGATTGTTTATTGGGTAAGAGAGTTGCTCAGCAAATCTCTGGGCCCAGCATTCCTCCTTGTTGAATTCAATAAGTACTCTTGTACAATGTTATTCTTACAGTATATTGTGCGTGTATGTAATACTGTATGGGTACATGGGGATGACAAGGAAAAGAGACACTGTCAAGGCAAAGACATCTCCAAAATTCATCGAGAGTCCAGTTTTTGCTTAGTAACTCAAGATCAAAGCTTACATATCAATCTCTCATTTTTCCCCCTGTCATTTAGATTATATGTCCTCTAAACATATATAATACATTCTCAGCTGTGAATGGGTGACATGAAACAGTGCAGCTGAAAAGCAAATTTTCAAAATAAATTCTGTCCCAACAATAGATAATTTCTAATTTTACTGAAACTTCTGCCAATCTTTTGTATTCAGATTACACAATCCACATGTTCAGAGCCACTAAAGTAGGTCACATCCGTTTCTTACGATTGACAAAAAAAAAATGCTCCTTGCAAGAAACATCCATGTTCGAAACATACAGTGGATGTATTGGTATGAAAGAAAGGATCAGTTGCTGCTCTTAACAGATCAATAATTTAAAGTTGGCTTTGAAGTAACAGAACAATAATGAAATTCTCTTTGTAAGTCCCTAAAGCCACATTTAGCAGCAAATCATGACTCCTAATGTTGGGGCTCTTCCAGATGGAAACAATGAAATAGCTCTTTAATCTACAAATAATAACCAGCAAGTATTTAATTGTTTTCTTTCATGTGTTGCAGAAAACAAGCATATGTCTTGATAATCCCTTGTTTTTATTCCAACAGGCTTTTCAAGAAAGTGGAGTCTTTCTAATCTGTCTTTGTTTAAGTTCCTGCCTGCATTTAAAAACAAAAACAAACCAAAGAGAAGCATCGACCTTACTCACACATTTAGATTTTGTAAAGTGCAATGCTGATTCCTGAAATTAAAATAATCTGGATCATGAAATATCAAGAGATGCAATGATATAAACAGTCATCATATATTCAATTGGCTGTTATGCTTGTCCGGTGTTGATATAGGTTGCTTCTCAATTACTGAATTACTTCATAGAGGCATTCAGCCATCATAAAAATGATGTAAAGCCTTCTCATTACTGTTACTTTAACACAACTATAGTTGGAAAACTCCAGAAGATTTTATAATTTGCTAGTGGAAGTGACTTGTGTGTTGTTTCAAGGGTAATTACAATGTAATTTATCTGATTTTTCTGATTTTCAAGAACATATCAATTATTATTTATGATATTTATTTTTTATAAGCACTTTATAACATCTGCAGAGATGAGGGGTTTAAAATCTACAGCTCTAAACATGAAGCAAGAGTCCAACTGGGTTAGCCCCATCTATTACGGAAAGTGTCATTATAGGCCAGGTCTACTATCCCAGCAATAACATTTGTTTACTAGCTGATCTTCCAGGTCTATTGTCTGGTTATATTCAGTTACGAAAACCATGCTGCGTTCTCATAAACAACCATAGGTTGTTGTTTTTTGCTTGAGTTTTTCAAGAAAACTTCTCTCTCTCTCTCTTTTGCTATTCAATTGCATTAAAAATCAATATGTTCCGATATACTATTCAGAGGAAGGAAGGAAGGAAGGAAGGAAGGAAGGAAGGAAGGAAGGAAGGAAGGAAGGAAGGAAGGAAGGAAGGAAGGAAGGAAGGAAGGAAGGAAGGATTTTTTGAAGATGTTGCTTTGCTTTATCGGCTATTGGGTTTTCAACTTCAGAAGTATATGGATCTATCCCTTTGGATATGCTGTTTTTATCTAGCTTTTGAAGCATGCTTTATTTCTCTAACAATTATATTTGTTCAGTTGTTTTGTAGGTTACACTGCAGGAAGTTTTAATGTTGGAGGACTAATTTCTAAATGATTCTGAGAAATTGATGCCAGTTTTAGCTTTTACGTCAACATAATTTTTATTGTGAAGTTTAATAGCAGCCGCCTACATGTACGAATTCTGGTATTTATTTCAAAGGGCAAAGTCAGTTTGTTCACGAAGTGTAAAATATACATGCAGTGCAGTTCTCTTGCATTTTACTTGATCAAGAAACCCAAACATGTGCTGAAAACTCCATCTGTGCATCACAACTCCTATGGCTGGCTGAGGAATTTTGGGAATTGAACTCCACAAGTCGTAAAGTTGTCAAGTTTGGAGACCCCTGATCCACATAACTAAGAGTGTATATCCAATGGCTCAAACCCCAGAGCAACTCTTGCATGCAGCACTTCCAACATGTTTCAAGTGTGGTTGCAATATTGTCAATCCAACGCTGCTGTATTGCACTTAGTCATCTGTAAATAGATGTGGCAAAAATTCTATCTGAAAAACCAGATCAATTATTACCAGTTAGCATAGTCTACAGCAGTGCTTCTCAATTATTTTCTGTTACACCCCCCCAGGAAGAAGTAAACATTTCGCACCCCCCAACTCTCTGCCGTGACTGTTCTTCCTTTCCTTTCTCCTTCTCCTTTCCTCCTTCCCTTCCCTTCCCTTCCCTTCCCTTCCCTTCCCTTTCCTTTCCTTTCCTTTCCTCCTTTCCTTTCCTTTCTTTTCTTCTTTCCTTCCCTTCCCTTCCTTTCCCTTTCCCTTTCCTTTTCCCTTTCTTCCTTTCCTTTCCTTTCCCTTTCCCTTTCCCTTTCCCTTTCCCTCTCTCTCTCTCTCTCTCTCTCTTTTTCTGTCTGTCTTTCTTTCTTTCTTTCTTGTCTCCCTTCCTCTTTTTTCTTTCTTTCTTTCTCTTTCTTTCTTTCTTTCTTTCTTTCTTTCTTTCTTTCTTTCTTTCTTTCTTTCTTTCTTTCTCTTTCTCTCTTCTCGGCGGTGGCCGGGTCGTTAGTGCGGGAGCGGCGAGGAGTTCAAGACAAGCGGCAGTTCATCTTTGTGCACGGAGGGCAGCTCGGCTCTGTTTGGCTTGGGCTGCTCCTGCGCCGGGGCCAGAGGGGGCTTGTGGGCTGGACCCTGCCGGCCCGCCAGCTTTTCGCTCACTGGGGAGGAGAAAAAGCGAAGCCTCTCCACGCTTCGGAAGTAACTTCCAGGCTGGGCAAAACATCGTCCTCCGAGAGCGCCGAGCCTCCCGGTTGGGGAAGATGGATCAGGGCGCCCTGAGGTGTTTTTCCCCACCCGGGCACGGGAAGAGGCGAAGGGCAGGGGTGGGTTCTAACTTACCTCGCTGCCGGTTGCTTCCTCCCGTGCCGCATGGCCGCGCCTTGTGGAAAAAAAAGTTGAAAACTGTTCCCCGGGTCACACACGCCCCCCCTGGCATCGCTCCAAGCCCCCTTAGGGGGGCGCCCCACTATTTGCGAAGGACTGGTCTACAGTAAGCTATTTATTTTATTTTTATTTATGTATTTATTTATTTATTTATTTATTTATTTATTTATTTATTTATTTGTCAAACATGTACAAGATAGCAGGTATAGGTATAAACATAAACATAATCAAAGTAAATACAGATAGATGAGGACAATAGGACAGTAGGACAGGGACGGTAGGCACGCTGGTGCATGAATAAAAGATTCTGATTTATGAAAAGACAACTTTGCTTGGTAGAATGGCTGGATGGACTACTGACACTGTGATTTGGTTCTTAATTTAGGCATCTGAATCAACTACATTCAGATAATTAATCCTAATGTTTTTTTTCCTGGTAATCCGCAAAGGAAGATCACCTAACCATGAATAAATACACCAAATATACAGTAGGTAATTCATGGCGAAACGAGCAACCACTTCCAATGAGTCCACCATATCTCCAGTCACCAAAATCCTCTCACTTTGCTATAAGATTGGATTTCAGCCAGGCTTGGAAACTGTGAGAAGCATGCACCACAGAGGTTTCCATGGCCACATAATCAGGATTCTGTCTGAATTCCCATACCTGCCTTGCATTTTCATTACCTAATTGTGACATAATTTAACTTTTCACTTTGGGGAAGCATCTACTGTTCATGCAGCATAGACTGGGCCTATTGACTGCCTGGATAAGAAGAGCTATGGGGCTATGTGTGAACCATACTGATTTCCACATGGAAGATCAAGAAATAAGTAAAATAAATAAGCAATGAAAAATACTGAAGCACACAAAGCATCCATGTCCTGAACTGCTAAAATCCCTTTTTTTAGTATAGCCCTTGATCCCAATTATGATTGTGGGAAGGAAAATCCATCTCGTTCAGTTCCAAGCTGGGAGAAAGACACTGGGAACATGGAGGCTGATTGGAAAGAAGGGTTTATTGATGAAGCAGAACCACCAACCACATGTGATTCTGGGCAACTGACAAAATGGAGTTGAGAGTGGGTAGGTTTTATACCTTCTTTGGACTTTGTATTTGAGCTTCCTGTTCCTGTGCAAGAACATGTCCTTTAATATTCTATTGGCTGTTGTCAGATTCCTATGGGGTCATGGCTGGCTCTATAGGCAAAAGGGGAAATGCAAATCCTAGGTGCTTGTCTGAGCTAATTTTGTCAACCTTTTGTCTGTTGCTTATCTGAGTTTCTGTCTTGACCCAGTCTTTCTGAATGGATTACCAAATCTGCATATCTAAAAGCTGGCCTCCTCAGTTTCTGCTTGGGGCAGGGAAACTGGGGCTAGTTTCTGCCTCCCTTAAGATTTTTTTATTTCTCCTTTAGGGGAAATATATTATCCTGTCTTTTTAATATTTCCCAAAATATTTCATTCTTCTAGAAGGGGTGGGTGGGGCTTCCTACATGATGATAAGACGAATAATTTTAAAGGTGTGGCATATATGAATCACTAGCCTAGGAGATAAAAGTAAGAGAGTAGAGCTATACAGATATAACGTCTAATATATTTGAAATGAATATAATTGGCTAATGATCATCACAGAGATTAATGGACAACTCCAGCCTAGAGTAATTCACAGCAACTCTATTTCTCCCTTGCTAAATCAAGCTTCTGCATGTCTCTCTACTTCTGAATTCTTTCCTGGCAGCTCTGAATTACAGATGTAAGAAAACAATAAGAAGGGAAAAGGAGGAAAGAATATAAATGGTTGGAAAAAAATGTTACAATAAGTGAATATATAAAACTGAAATGTCAGAGCCTTTTTAATGTATCCACCCACTGCTTTTTACAGGCAGTTAATTCTTTTTTCTCAAGATTCAAGATCCTGCTGCCTCAACCATCTTTTTACCTATTTTTTTCTTTCTGCCAGCATTAGGACAATAAAGCTGTCAGCATCATTACTGGTCTATCTTTCTTGGCTGGCAAACTGTCTACTGAGGATTATAACCCCCTAATTGCTGCTTTTTGTAGCACAAGTATCCTGTCTTAACCAAACAGAATTTAAATAATGTTTAGATGCAAACATGCATGTTCTTGAAAAAGCAACACAACCCTATCTTTTCCCAATTCTTATTTTTCCTTGAAATATTGCCAATCTTCCTTCAGTGACTATTTTACCTGTCCCTAAATATGTATCAACAGATGCATAGAACTAGAACATATCTATATGGCAGAATTACCTTTACTCAAAAGAAATTTGGCTGTCATTCTCAAAAGAAGGGTAGGATATTGTAGCATGAATCTTGGATCATAAAGCTCAGTCACTCATACCCTGATCATCTAGTATTTAGAGTAATGCAAGTGTTATACATTTCACATCCGTGTCTCTGAAAGACTTCCTTGTTGCTTTGAGGAAGCCCTGAGAACTGAACCACAAGATATCTACAACCAAAGTATTATTTCTAGTCCCAAAAATGTCATGTCCACTTGTATGGAAATAATAACAACCAATCTTTTGAGATTATATTTAGTACATGTCTCCCCATTTTTGAGACTCGATTTTGAGTCTATCCAAGAGGATTGCCTTATGAAACTTCTCATTGGTCTTTTGCTCGGAAGGTTATATACGTGCGCATGTAGAATGATAATTAATTGTTAATTTATTTGACATATCATGCCTTTCGATTGTGATGAGTATTTAGCTAGCTAACAAAATTTAAGTGAAAAGGGTAAATAAAAGTGAACACTGACATGGTTACACAATTCACAATTTAAAAGTAAAAAAAGTGAGGGTTAAACACAGCTTCTGAAATGGTATGTGGGAATGACCTTGGACAGGAGGTGAAAAAATCCTTTAAGTCTTACAGGACATGCACATTCATGCTTTTTTTTAATTTGTGATGTTTAGGAAAAGAAGGTAAACATTGCCTAACCTAAAATCATAATTTACTGGCAGAACATATGCTTCAACGCAGAAGATCCATGGAGACTAATATGGGGTAGAGTTCTTTACATGAAAATTACTATATCTAATGGCCTAAAAGTAGCAAAATTAACAATTGTCAAATTAAAAAAAAAAGATCTTGGCCAGTAGAAAATCCTGTTAAATAGAGCTGCAATCCTATTCCCACTTACCTGACAATACTGTAAACCCAACTAAATGTTGGAAGATTAACTGTAGGAGATGACCAAGCTGATCCCAAGGCCGGGGTCAAATGCATCATCAGTTTGGTGTCCCTATGCCTCCACAAGAGACCTAAGTCCAACTCCTGAACTTACTAATGGTCAATTTGCTTTGACCCTTAGTAGATCAGATTCTTGTGTAGAGGTAGCATGAAATAAACTTGCTTTTGAACTCTATCCTAGCTCCTGATGTCTTGCGCCTGACATTAACTTCTGAATTACTTCCAAACCATTTGTTCCATTGTTTCAGTGGGCTACACTCCTGTCTAATTTGACTACATGATAGACACTTAAAACAAATGCAGACATTAGAAATACAGTATAAAGCACTGTGTATTTCAGAATAAATTTGAAGTATAGCCAAAAGAACAAACAAAAAGAAGACAAAATACTTGAAGAAATGTTTTAAAATGTTAAACCATACTTGCAATTCACCTCCATCACCTATCTAAAGCTTGCACCTCTTGTTTGCAGAAGAAGCTATATTTGCTCATCGCAGATGATGAGAGTTCCTCTGGTATTGGTCAGGGAGCTCTCTGTCATCTGCTATGTGTGTTTCATCCTATTGTTCCCCAATCACAATTTATTTATTCAACAGCAAAACTTCGAGCAGAGCAGAGACAGATTCCCACTTAGCTCCCTTAATAGCTATTCCTATCTCAGAGAAGTGTGCAAACACAGATAGATCATCCGCCAATGTTAGCCAAGTGAAAGATTAAAGCTAGCATTACAGTAGTCAGAATAAATTTATATCAGCAGCAATGATGTTTGGGCTGAGATTAAACTCTTATTTTACAGATGGAGCTAAAATCTGGCCACTGGAAACACTCCTCATGAAATCAGAGGGACACACTCCAGATATGTGGAGACAGAAATTCCAAAATTCCCAGCCAATGGATAAATAGCAGCCCAGCACATCTGAAAGAATTCAAGCTGCAGAAAATTATGTTGGAGAAGAAACAGAAACCAAACTTCATGATATAGTTAGCATCCAGTTAGCACACTATCCGAGATCTAGTTTATCCTTTCAATCAAAATAGTTTCTTTTCTCATTTATTTTACTTCCATCTGAAAAAGCAAAGTTGAAGTGGCTAATGATCACTCTTACATGATGGTTTCATGGTTAGAGGTCCTATTGGAATACATGTTAGAATGTATTTTGTATTGCAACAACTACAGAATTATTCAGCCAGTAGGTGGCAGCATTTAGTTTGCATCTATAGTTATAATCTATGATTCCTTTTGTTCTGAGGAGTTTCCTGTGACAGTTGAAACTGTTAAGCAGTAAGGCCCATGGTTACTGTACACTGTACAATTTATTTGATCTGTATCAGGGGTGGGTTCCTACCGGTTCAGACCGGTTCGCCCGAACCGGTAGCGACCTGCTAGTGATGTCATCCGAACCGGATCGGTGGTTGCCGGTCCGTGGGGGCCGCCATCTTTTTTTAAAAAAAAATTTGAATTTTTTTTAATTTTTTTTCTGAGCATGCTCAGAAGGTGACTTCCAGCACTGTGCATGTGGTCGCCATCTTTTTTTGGCTTTATTTATTTTATTTGTTTTTTTTTTCAAATTGAATCCCAGCTCTACCTAACCTATGATCTAACTCACATCCTCCTTATTGTGAGGCAAAAGTTCTACCTCTAAGCCACCGCAGCTGTGGCTGGGGAATGGTTGATTCTGCCTGCTACTAAGTGGCTGGGTTTTTTTTTTCTTTTTGCTTTTAATGGTTTTTTTAAAAGGATATTTTATTGTTAATTTTTTTCAGGGCATTTCGTTGTTTTTTGGAATTTTTTTTTTAAAGATATTGTTTTTAGGAAATGTTTTATTTGTAATGGGGTTTCCTGCTTTTAAT
>QLTV01001177.1:2349459-2362773 GCA_003457575.1 Thermophis baileyi | reverse complement strand
TCCTGCCTGCTGCACAAACTTACCCTCGGTGAGTCCTAAACGAAATTATCCTTCCTGCCTTTGGTTTGATAGGAACATGAATAATGCAAAAGGAGCCATAGGGGAACTCTGTACACTTAATAAAACTTCTTTTTGAACCATTATGTATCTATCTTTATCTATCTATCTATCTATCTATCTATCTATCTATCTATCTATCTATTTATCTATCTATCTGTCTATCTATCTATCTATCTATCTTTATCTATCTATCTATCTCTACGGCATCAACTATCTGTCTAATCTCTATATGCACATCACTCTTGCAAATGGATTATTTATAAAATACTGCTTTTTAATACGTTTCATATTTGATATTTTTTTCATATTATCTCTTCCTGTTAGCAACATCTCTGAAATTACTTTTGTCTCACTGGAAGTTTGGAATGATCCCCCAAAGAGGGCTACCTCATCTGAGCTTTAATAATCTACATGCTTGCTAGATGGCAACAAAGATATGGATTAATCTTTGCTGCCATCTCCTAGTCACTCAGAGTTTTGCAGCCCAGTGGTGATAATTTTATGTTGGTCTAAAGCACGGGTGTCGAACTCGCTGCATCACGTTGCCGTCACGTGATGTTTCGCGACATTTTTCCCATTCATGGAAATGGGGTGGGTGTGACCTGTGCATGACACATCCGGCCTGCGGGCCGCCAGTTTGACACTCCTGGTCTAAAGTGCAGTATCATTGGAGCCTTTTCTGCATTGTTAGCTTGTCAAAAATGATGTAGGCCACTGAGAAGAAGCTTGTAGCAAAAGGGAACTAAAGGGCATTCCTCCCAAATGTCTTTCCCTTTTATTTTCTTTGGGTTAAATTGTATGGCCTAGTTGAGCTTAAACCTACAACCTTCGAAGTATTTGGCTAGCCTATCTTTGGGACTAGCTATGGGTCTGGCATGGAACCATGCGATGTGAGCAAAACTTCAATCTGTAGTCCAGAACTGAACTGAACTGAACTGAAGAAGAAACATTATGAAGCTCAAAGCATTTTGCTGCTTGTGCCAAAGCTAGGAACAAACATAAAAATCAAACGAAGGAAAAGAAATCCCCACAGCTTCTTGTTTTACTGCTTCATTTTACTGAGTTTGAAAACAACTGCAGTGCCTCAGAATAGGACATGAATAATCTCTGCCTGAGAGACTGGCGTGTTCTAGAGGCTCTGAGTTTCTTGTCAAAGGTGTGTATTTCAAAAGAGCATTGGAGAGATGAGAAATAGACTTGGTTTATTGCTGTCGGTAGGCATTTCTTTCTTTTTTTCGAAGACACAAAACCACAGAATGTCAGAAGGTCATTTATTTTTGTCACCGGTCAATATTGGCTTTGACTATGTAGCAAGTCCATGCAATCCAGTAAAACAAAATGATAACAACTCCTCTTATAAAATAATAGTCTGTAGAGATTTGAAATGCCACTCTCTGCAGCCTTAATTGATGCCAGGAAAGGGGTGAAAGGAAACTGGCAAGACTGCGCTGGAGCAGATGTGCCCTTTCTAGTCAAATTGAGCTTCTTCCCTTGCAGGCAGAAGCTGAAGAACCTCAGTTATGTCATCAGAGCAGGACATAAGATACAGGACAAGGTCCCACTGATCAGAATAATCTGGAGACCCTTAAATACAGCAGGACTGGTTTACTTGTTTTTAAGGGAAATGAAGGAATTCAACAATTTAAGGGAAATGAAGGATTCAAGAATCTCTGTAGTAAGACTGCCATGTTTGGGTTAGCCAAGCGTGAATGACCACTAGATGGCAGTAAAGAACTACAGACACACTGTTTGCTGCCATCTAAGGGTTGCCTGGAATTCTGCAGCCCTGCTAACTAATTCTACTAAATGCCATTGAACTTTTTTCTCATCCCCACCCCCCACTCTTCAAAAATCAGTAAATTAGCTACAGGCCACAATAATATCAAAAAGTTGTCATACACACCATGATATTATTGGACAAATGACACAAGTATATAATAGACATCATTTGCATAATGACATCAGGATGCCTATAATGTCAATTCCCCCCTTTGCAAATCCATGCAATGCTCATGTTTCAAATAAATAGCCTCCTCTTAAGAAACGTACCACTACTCCTAGCTTATTCCTTTTATTGTTCAATTGTTCATTGTGGCGGTTATTTTCAAACTTGTTATCCTGAATACTTTCAGCATTAATTAGTTAATTAATTAATTATAGTGAAGGATCCTGGATCCCATTTTTTCATATAGTTATATGGGCCTCCTTTTATTGTTCAATTGTTCATTGTGGCGGTTATTTTCAAACTTTTTATCCTGAATACTTTCAGCATTAATTAGTTAATTAATTAATTAGAGTGAAGGATCCTGGATCCCATTTTTTCATATAGTTATATGGGCCTCCAGTCTAAGACATTTTGGGATTCACAGTTAGATCAGTGTGTTGGGAAGCCTTAATGGGAGGTTTGCAATGCAATGGGGAATGAAGATGGGGAATGGGGAATAACAAAGTTGGAAGGGAACCTTGAAGGTCTTGTAGTCCAACCCCTTGCTCAAGCAGGAGACCATTCCAGACAAATGGCTGACCAGTCTCTTCTTAAAAACCTCCAGCAATGGCGCATCCATAACTTCTGGAGGCAATCTGTTCCACTAATTAATTGTTCTCACTGTCAGGAAATTTCTCCTTAATTCTAGATTGGATGTCTTCTTGATAAATTTCCAACCATTACTGCCCTTAGGTGTTTTGGAGAATAGGTGGACCTGCTCTTCTCTGTGACATATTGGAAGACTGCTTATGTCACCCCTACTCCTTCTCGTCTGCTGAAATAAATTTTTGCTGTCTTTACTTCAGATGAGGGACAGCACTGGATAAAATCCTTACAGTGCAGTCTCTTTATCTAGGCTGGTTCTAGTGCTTTATATCTGAGATACCTTTCCATTAAATGCTAACCCCCAGAAGAACGCTCAACATCTTTGTCCAGTGCTCTCTCTCTCTTTCTTTATCTTTAGTGAAGCGTGCAAACCCGCATTTGCATTTCCTGCGTCGGATGAGGAGAGCGCATCTTTTTCCACAGAGGCACAATTGAGAGCATTTTAACAAACTGCATCATTGTTTGGTTTGGTGGTAGCAATGCCTCAGATAGAAAGTCCATACAGAGAGTGTTAAGGACAGCCAAGAAGATTATAGGAAGCTCACTTCCTGTTATTCAGGATACTGCTTATAAGTGCTATATGCTTAGAGCTCGGAGTATTGTTAGAGACCCCCCACACACACACACTTCATGGTCTGTTTCTATTGCTCCCTGCTGGGAGGAGGTTTTGAAGTATCTATAGTAGGACTACTATATTCTATAACAGCTTTGTTCCTTATGCCATTTGCCTTCCAAATTCGCAGGATTCTTTTTTCCCCCCTTCGCCATGTACATGTATATATTCGAACTAGACTATGATGTTTCTCTGTGTCATATATGTGTGTGTACGTGAGTATATGCATAATGGTTATCTTTTGAGAGCAGAATGCAATGAAATTTCATTGCTGATTAGTGTACATTTAAATAGACAGTTATTCTATCTTTCACAGAGTTTTCTTCCACCTCAAGCAGTAGATGAGAAGGTTAGCACAGATTCCAAAATGTCCAGAAGGCAGGCTGGCTTCAGTTTATCTATTATCATCTCAGTCATGTCTTATTTTGACCCTTTTGGATGTCAAAAAGTCCAGAAGTGACAAAAACAGCCCAAGAGGTATTTTTCAGATACTGGGTTTCTTCTCTCAGTCCTAGAGGGAGAAGTCCAAGCAATCCCTGTCCTTTGGGTCTTTGTACTCTTACGACGTATTCTTTCTAAACCAGTGGGAGTTGGAAAGAAATTATACCAAAGGCCACGGGGCTATGCCTGTCCCTTTGGAAGATAATTCTCCAAATCCTGAACAGAATTAAGACCATATTTGGTACAGTAAAAGAAGTCAATAAAAGAACAGAGAGATGCAGAAAATATTTTCTTCAGGCATCTCTATGGGTGAGACAATTGAGCCAAGTTTTCCATTCTAAGCAGCTATCCATCCTGATCGTGTCACCACAGGATAACTGCTATTAAGAGGTTTGGAAATAATTTCAAAAGCCTTCTTGGGTTTCTTTACCTTATTTTAACGTACACTTAAAGAACCCAGCAGGTTCTAACTAGAAAGTATAAAATCCAATTATTTTTCCTTTCCATAAGACAGTTTCCTAGCCTTTACCAGAGGGATAGTAAATATGTCCAAATATTTGTTCTTCGTGCTGCAGTTACTGTCAGACACCACATACAGAGATACCTGTTTTTAAAAGACAAATGTCATAGCAGCTGTTAAAAGCTTCAGTAACTCTGAGCCGCCTAGAAAACTAGGGGATAAAAAAGGGAAAATGCCGGTTAGTCTTCCTATTTGGATACGTTTGCACCCTGAAATGTCAAAAAAAAAGAAAAGAAAACTATTAATGTAGGCACACAAGAATGTAGGCAGAAGTGTCTACTAGAAGCTCAGGTTGAAGCCCACAGAAAGATAAAGCTTCTACGAATGTGCCTGCTTCCCCTTCCTAGCATACCGATGGACAGATTCCTGCCATCTCATAGAGACCAGTTGGATGCCTTGTAATCACACAAATAAAAAAAGTGCCGGCTAATTGTGCATTAGTTTAAAACAACTCTAAATTAACTAGGTAGCGATAGCAATAGCACTTGGACTTATATACCGCTTCGCAGTGCTTTACAGCCCTCTCTAAGTGGTTTACAGAGTCAGCATATTGCCCTCGACAATCTGGGTCCTCATTTTACCGACATTGGAAGGGTGAAAGGCTGAGTCAACTTTGAACCGGTCAGGATCATACTCCTGGCTGTGGGCAGAGTTTGCCTGCAATACTGCATTCTAACCACTGCACCACCATGGCTCTAAATTAACTAGATCAGGAATGTCAAACTCGATTTCATTGAGGGCTGCATCAGGTTGTGTTTGACCTTGGGGGGGTCGGGGGTCATGGCTGGGGTGGGCGTGGCCAAGGTGGGCATGGCCAAGGTGGGCGTGGCCAGCTCGACATAATTAGTTGAGGCTCCATTTTCGGCCACGATGGCCTCCTGCAGCCCTTTACTAGTCTTGCCTCTTGGCAGCTCTGCGTGCCCGTGCATTAAGAATAGGCTCCTCCTCTTCTTCCTCGTCAGTGATGGGAGCTTCTGGAGGTTCTAAAGGCCCTGGCTGCATCTCTGCCTCTGGCACCGAGTCCCCACCAACCTCCTCACTGTCCGACTCGGGTACCAGCTGCACAGGCCGCCGGCGCATCACCACAACAGCCTCTTTGCTGTCAGAGTCCGCAACCAGCTGCATGGGTCGCTGGTGGGCCACAACAAAAACAGAGCTAGGGGAGGCCGCGTGCAGGCTCCGTTTTCACTGGTAGAGGGCTGCAGGAGGCTGTCACGTCCAAAAACAGAGCCTGGATGCGGCCCTACTGATCTCTGCTTTTGCTGGCAGAGGCACCATGGGCCGGTCTTTCATTGTTTCCAGGGTGGACCCACGGGCCATATCTAAGCACCCCATGGGAGCCGGGTGCTGCAGGAGGCCATGGAGGGCGAAAACGAGGCACGGGGCCCCCCCACATGGCCCGTTTTAGCCGGCAGAGGCACTGCGGGGCCGGTCCTTTGATATTTTCAGGCCAGTCCCGCGGGCAAGATTTAAGCACCCCATGGGCCGGATCCGGCCTGTGGGCCTTGAGTTTGACACCCTGAACTAGATAAACTAAATAGCTTGACAAACAATAAAATAAATAAAAAAATAAAAAAAATAAAAAATAAAATAAATAAATAATCCTTCTATATGCTAGTCTGTGATGGCATGAAGTGGATGATGTAGTTCAGCCTTTCCTAACTTCCTAATTTTCTGGTTATGTTGGAAATTATATCTCTTAATAGCAATAGCAATAGCACTTAGACTTATATACCGCTTCATAGTGCTTTACAGCCCTCTCTAAGTGGTTTACAGAGTCAGCATATTGCCCCCAACAATCTGGGTCCTCATTTTACCCACCTCGGAAGGAGGGAAGGCTGAGTCAACCTTGAGCCGGTGAGATTTGAACCGCCGAACTGCAGCTAGCAGTCAGCTGAAGTAGCCTGCAGTACTGCACTCTAACCACTGCGCCACCTCGGCTCCTTAATTCCCAACCAGTCTAAAGATGGATATCTTAATTTATGTACTCTGTGCCATTGCATTTGAAGATGAAATGAATGTATCTTTTAATTTTTAGTGAGGAAGTGTCCTAAGCTGAAAGTTAGTTTTGAACTCTTCCCTTAGCCATCCAAGTAAAGGAGAGCTTATAGCCTAAATGGTCTCAATCAAAAGAAATCTTTTTAATATAAAAAACCCGACTCCCAGAACTTTGCAAAACATACCTTTTGCCCACGGACAATTCAGTTGGTACTTTACGATGAGAAACAGCTGAACCAAAAAAAAAGGAGATAAAATGATGGAGAACAGAGAAAAAAAGAAAAATAAATCAGACAGAAGTACAAGTCCAATCAGACCTCCCTAACAAAAAAAAACAACAACCCTCAGGGCCTTTTTTGTATACAACAAATCAGCAGTCACAAAAGCATGTTTAACACAAGGATCAAATCTAAAACTGCCAACAAGTAAATAAATAAAGCTGGCTTGTTTTTTTGCCTATAACAGCAACTTGCTGTACCATCTTTGTAAAATATATCACAGGGGAGATTTTCTTAATTTATTGAAATTTATGCCTCTCTCCAATCTAAAAGGAGAGGCTTACATTTTTCAAAAGAACATTAAAACAGCACAGGTAGTCCTCGAGATATGACCACATTTGAGCCCAAAATATCTGTTGCTAAGTGAGACATTTGTTAAGTGAGTTTTGCCCTATTTTATGACCTGTCTTGCCTCAGTTGTTAAGTGAATCACTGTAGTTGTTAAGTTAGTAACATGGTGTTAAGTGAATCTGGCTTCCCCATTGACTTTGCTTGTCAGAAGGTCGCAAAAGGGGATCGTATGACCCTGGGACACTGCAACGGCCATAAATATGAATCAGTTGTCAAGAGTCTGAATTTTTATCACATGTCCATGAGGATGCTACAATGGTCGTAAGTGTGAAAAACAGTCATAAGTCACTTTTTTTTCAGTGCCGTTGTAACTTCGAATGGTCAGTAAACAAACTGTTGTAAGTTGAGGACTATCTGTAATCGGTATTAACAAAACTAACTAGATACTCAAGGAACAGCAGTACATAAAAACCTGCATCAGAAGAGTTCCCCTTCTAACAAATGTACCATTATCCCATGCAGATATTGGCCAGGAAGGCTACAGAGAAACAGAGGAGTTTTCCAATGTCACCCAATTGTATGGTCAACCTTTTCCCGGGGGTGGGGGGGAGTGGTGTAAAAAAAAAAATCAAGATGGCTTGATCCTGCATCATTAAAAGCCTCAGACTGTTTTTGTGCATCACAAAACACGTTTTAAAAGGCGAGGTTTGGATTATATGGCTGTGGCTACCATTCTGACAATGTTTGATCTCCCTGTGGAAACTCCTCCTTGTTCCTCTATCTATTGTATATCTTCTTGCCAGTGACGGAGGTGTGTATCTGAATTTTCTGCCTGAGGTGCAAAATCGGAGGAGGAACAAGTGCTAGGTATGTTTGCCACCTCGAGTCATTTATAAGAACAATCAAGGCAGGATATAAATAAATAAAATGAAAACTTCTTAATTAGTCATTTAAAAAAAAAGTTAAAAAAATAGTATGTCTCTTTTAGTTTCTATTTGAAGCAAGGTTTGCTGAGCAGCCTTTCTCCTCCTTTCAGTAATTCTCCCTCCACCATATCAATGTTGTTTGATAGGCCTTGCAAACAATAATCTTTCCATCCAGGTCATGCATAAAATATCAAATGTATTATAGCAGCAACTTTTCAGCCAAGGTGTCATTCATCTCAAACATTCTGTAAAGGAATAACAGGTTTAGTTACAAGTATTTCCCAAAGAGAGGGCAGACCTAACAGTAATAAAGGAAATGCAATGCATTTTTTTTTCCTGACAACCAGCTCCCAAGCAAGCCATTATTATGGCAGGCTGCTGAGAAATGGCATCCCTACCCTGTCTCTCTGATCCAATTCCATGCTAAAGTGAATAGGTTGGAACTTGATTAGCATTTGGGCAGATTTCACATGCATCCTGAGCGCGCTGCTGTTAAGAATGGGCCGGTTCCTTTTAATTGACCAGGAATCAAGGAAAGGCTACAAATGGAACAGATGATGGATTGCAATGCAGACCCATTTCCTCCTTAAAGAAAAAATATTGATTCATGGTGGTTCTCAAATGGGAACCTGTTTTGATTGGATCCTTGCCCCCCCCTTTTTTTTTTTGCTTCAGACTATACATTGGCCCAACCCTTGGTCTTGGTACTTTTCTCCCTGCTAACTTATTTGCTGAAAACCCTGTTTATGCCAGTCCCAGAAACTTTGTACACTGCAAAGAATGTTGAAGCACATTCCAGAACAGGGAAGAAGAATTTACAGCTCTCTGGTATTGCTGATCCACAACTCCCAGTATACTTCACCATAAGCCATATTGGCTGGAGCTGCCACTGCTGCTGCTCCTGGGAATAGTAATTCAGCAACTTCTGGAGAGCACAGATTTCTCAGCCTGTTCAATAATTTTATTTATTCCTCGCTGAATTTATATGTCTCCCATCTTGCTGTCCAAAGAGACTCTGGGCAGCTTACAATATAGTAAAAATAGAGATATAAAAACAATTACAAGCATAAAAACAGATTAAAATTGTAAATGATGAAATGTAAACAGATAAACCACTGGCTCAGGGTGGAGCAGTGGTGGTGCCTTCTTTGTCAATGCACCAAACACCTGCAGCCTACAACTTCTCCTTTGGGGCCCCATGCCTGCCAGCAGAGTTACTATTTAAGGCCCTTCCTGAGGGCCATAAGAGTGGGGGCAAACAGCAAGATGTTCCAAAGGACAGGGGCTATGGCAGAAAAGGGTTTTCTCCTAAGCTGCATTAACAGAGGGAAAGAATTACGACCCCGTGAAGTATTAGCACCACTTTATAATACACTAGCTGATAACCCGGCGTTGCCTGGGTATTTATAGATGTGGAAGCCTTTGTCTGACAGGGAGCCATTGAGAGGGCCCTTTCTTCCCCCTACTCCCATGCCCATCATCCCTGCCCTCTCCCTTCCCCCTCCCATGTGCTCCTCTTTCCCGCCCTTTCTACAATCCTGGCACTTTGCCCCAAATCCACCAGGGGTGCCGTCTGCCTCTGACAGGGAGCCATTGGGAGGGGCCTTTCTTCCCCCTACTCCCAAGCCCATCATCCCTGCCCTCTCCCTTCCCCCTCCCCTGCGCTCCTCTTTCTCGCCCTTTCTATGATCCTGGCACTTTGCCCCGCCTTCTGCCAAGTGAAGGGAACATCAGGCACTTTCCCATTGGTCCAGTGGAGGGTGAACGTCATGGCTGTCTTTCCAGAGGAAGCTGCGATGGAAGTGACATCACAAACAATTGCCGCTCTAGGACGCCGCACTCACTCTCCTTAACGGCCCAGGCGTTCCAGAGTTATGCTGAAACACACACACACAGACACCCCCCCAAGGGGTGCTAGGGGTGTCTTACCCCCACAGTATTTGTTTCCAGAAGGTAAGTCATCTGTGTACCAAGTTTGGTTGAAATTGCTCGAATCATTCCAGAGTTATGCTGGAACATACATACATACAGCCTTTTATATATAGAGAGAGAGAAGAAGAAGGAGAAGGAGAAGGAGAAGGAGAAGGAGAAGGAGAAGGAGAAGGAGAAGGAGAATGAGAAGGAGAAGATTGGTAAAAACCTACTTGGAATTTTTCATCCAGTTTTGGTCACTATTAATATAAAAAAGATGTTTGAGACTCTAGAAAGAGTTCAGAGAAGAGCAACAAAGACGGAGATTGGAGGCTAAAACGTATGAAGAACGGTTGCAGGAACTGGGTATGTCTAGTTTAATGAAAAGAATGACTAGGGGTGACATGATAGCAGTGTTCCAATATTTGAGGGGCTGCCACAAAGAAGAGGGGGATCAACCTATTCTCCAAAGCACCTGAGGGTAAGACAAGAAGCAATGGGTGGAAACTAATCAAGGAGAGAAGCAACCTAGAACTAAGGAGAAATTTCCTGACAGTGAGAATAAATCAGTAGAATCACTTGCCTTCAGAAGTTGTGGGTGCTTCATCACTGGAGATTTTTAAGAAGAGACTGGACAGCCACTTGTCTGAAATAGTATAGGATCTCTTGCTTCAGCAGGGTGTTGGACTAGAAGACCTTCAAGGTTCCTTCCAATTCTGTTATTCTGTTAATTTTCTACACCCTGCCAGCCAGTAAGTAAGTAAGTAAGTAAGTAAGTAAGTAAGTAAGTAAGTAAGTAAGTAAGTAAGTAAGTGTATACATACATACATACATACATACATACATACATACATACATACATACATACACAAAGGACACTGTTCAGATGCACTGGCTTAAAATACCCTACAAAAGTAAGAACATGCTTTGTAATAGAAGCTACAATTTTGTCTGGTAACCTCTCCCAACCAAAAGCCTTTAAGATGCATTGAACTCCAAATTCCAGAACTCTTAGGTAGTATGGCTAAAACTAACTAGGAATTCTGAGAATTGTAGCAGACTAACAAGTGTTTTTTTCCCCTTGAACAAACCAACTAGGGAAACTTTTGTGCCATTACAACTTCTAATCCAGGGATGGGAATATTGTTTTTCTACTCAGAACATTCTTTTTGGAACAATGTGTAAGCAGATACAGTAGGATCAATACCGTGTTTCCCCGAAAATAAGACCTTGTCTTATATTTTTTTGAATCCTGAAATAAGCGCTTGGCCTTATTAACATGCACTCAAAAGCCCAATTGGGCTTATTATCAGGGGATGTCTTTTTGGGGGGGAAACAGGGTATTACTATGGAAGAATCAGTCTACAATATTCTCTTTTTTAAAAAGATCATTATTGTTGGAGAAGTAGTTTGAACATACAGAAACCTTAGCCGAACCAGGCAGAAATGGAAAATAACCTTTTGGAGGGTTCCCCAGCAAATAAAGTCTAGTGATCCTGACATTTATTGAACTTAATACTATAAGTTGGAGTTGAATAGTCATCTTAAATACATACATTTCATTTGAACACACTGGAAACCCAATGGCTTGCCAGGACAGACTAAACAAGAATGTGTCAAGACCAAGAAAAGGGAGTAGGAATTATTTTAATTTAAGATCATTACCAGCTTAAACTCAGTCATTCTCTCTCTCTCCCACACACACATTCATTCACAGATATACACAGAGCCTACTACTACTACATTACTATCAATATCACCACACCAAGAGATCCATATTTAGGGATGGTGGTAAAGGGATGGAAAGGAGTTTCAAGATCTCTCTTGCATGTTTCTGTTTGACATTTTCAGATGGGATTACACTTTCAAAGGCCAAACATTCTGGAAAAAAGGAGGAGCAGGAGTTGTTCAAATTCAATGGGCTTAAAATCATCCCCCCCCCAATATTTCATACTGAGAAAAATAAATTATAATTGCTCTTACATTAATCAAAGAAATATATTTCTGACTGGAGTATATGTCACTATGTAGCAGCCATTTCCAAAAATGATAATGCCCAGCAGTAAACGGCAGCTTCAGGTAGTTAGAAATATTAGATACAGCATCTATATCAGGATATCCAATATTC
This sequence comes from Thermophis baileyi, assembly GCA_003457575.1. NCBI lineage: Eukaryota > Metazoa > Chordata > Lepidosauria > Squamata > Dipsadidae > Thermophis > Thermophis baileyi. The sequence continues at coordinate 2,351,017 of QLTV01001177.1, read as the reverse complement.
ATGCTGCACTTTTCACTTTCCTTAAGAATCTAGAGTCTTAATACTATTATCCTGCTGTCCAGCAGTATTGTGGCAGATATGCAGTCTAACGTAAGAAAAATGGATGAAAAAGAATATATTCTCGGTGAACATTAAATATTTGTGGATATATAGGACTCATACTAAGTTATTTCCTTCCTCACAAAGAACTTTTCAAATACCTTGTAAGATATTCATTGCTTCTTCATAATCTTTACTTTGCTAATGTACAGCTTCTTTTGCTTGTTCCCTCCTATTGTTAAGCCCAGTCCACATTTCCTGCCTTTCTGGGACATTGCAACTGCTCTTGTTATAATTCCAAGATTCTTGAATAAATCCCCTCCTATTACAATTGCAGGCTAAAACACCAGTCAATCTATTACACAGCATATCACAGTCAGCAAAGAAGAACAGAAAACCTCCAATGTATGTTGCTCCTTCAATACATATGCTATTTTATACATATTTTCTCTCTGTTTGCCAAGTTTGGACAAGGCTACAGAGACATTTTAAAGATTTGCTTCCTTTTCCATAGAGATTCTTAAGATAATTTGCTCTTCATTTTTCCAGGATTACGAAGAACTATTGGTTGGCTGTTGAGGAAGATCTATTTTTGTGAAATTGTGATTTGATGTGATGCGATGCTGCTGCTGAGAATGTTATGATGGCAACTCCCCCATATATATTTTTAGAGGTCCAAATCTTACCCCAAGGATGGCAAGTCGCTCTCAGAGCAAATCTAGATTATACATCTGAAGTTGTGCTATTTTCCCTACAAAAGTATCCCAATGAAAAAGAAATAACAATAACAATAGTATTTAGACTTATATACCGCCCCATAGTACTTTACAACCTTCTCTGGGTGGTTTACAATGTAAACATTATTTGCTTTATTGCCCCCCCAAATCGGGGTCCTCATTTTACTGACCTTGGAAGGATGGAAAGCTAAGTCAACCTTGAGCCCCATCATGGATCGAACTCCAGGCTGTGGGCAGAGTTTGCCTACAATGCTGCACTTTAAGCACTGCGCCACCAGGGCTGTTCAGAGATGCCAACTAACCTAATGGCACAACTTCAAGGAAACTAAAATCTTAGTGAGTGTGCAGGATACTGAGCTTCTTTCCTTTGTCAAACTGAAGATGCTCCAGCTGTCAAGCTGGAATTTATAGAAACGAGTAGGATCCGTTTCATTTTGCTTTGCACAGAGCCATTTTTTAAAAGTCAGGAAAAAGGTGTTTATTACAGGGCAGTGAATTTAGGATAAAAAAGGACTGCTTCATGAGTAATTTTCACCCACCTACCTACCACTGTTCACAAAACACTTTTCCTTTTGTTTTCCACCCACTTTCTTGTGAAAGGAAACTCAAAATTGTTCCAAGGTTACGTTGTACTAAATTTCCCTTGGGATGCCAACTTCAACCAGAAAAGGTAGGAAGGAGCTTTGATATTTCTCACTCTTTCCAAAAGTGTCCACATCATTTGTTGTTTACCAATTGAGTTCACTGTTCCTGTCTGTATTTTTTTTTGGGGGGTGGGGGGG
>QLTV01001177.1:2316407-2349397 GCA_003457575.1 Thermophis baileyi | reverse complement strand
GAGTCTCTGTTTTATATCTTGTGTCTGTATTATCTTGCTTCTGTGAATATTACTTCTGTGCTTCTGGATTCTATACTTCTGGATTCTGCTACATGGTATTGTATATATAGAAGTTTCTTATATATAATTGAATCCTGCTGAAGTTCATTTACTTGTGTGCTGGTCAGATGTGCTGCAAACTGACAGAATTGCCAATTGGAATCGGGTACGACTGAATGGATAACATCATCATCATCATTGACTGGATTCATCATCATCATCATCATCATCATCATCATCATCATCATCATCATCATCATCATCATCATCATCATCATCATCATCATCATTATTAATTTACGTTTCTTATGTCCACCCACTACAATAGATTCTGAAGTGACACATCAAGGAGCAGAGTGTACATCAGCATTGTGCAACATTTATTTCATCACTTTGATGAAAACACTGGAACCTGCAGACAGTTCTAGGTTTATCCTATAGTGCCTCCTGAGCCAACCAGGATTCCAGCTGAGATGTATACACCAAAGGCGAATTGAAAGAGTAGTTGACATATAAAGTTTTGTAATTAACTAAAATAAATATGCTCTGCCATAGAACTTCAATCCTGTAGATTCTACTTCAATTTTTAGAGTAGAGTCTTTCTTCAGTCTTCTTCTGGGCCATTTGGGTGGCTTTTAGTTGTTGCATGACTTGCAGCTACAGAGCCTTTTTGATAGCCTCAGCCACTGAGCCATTTATGAGCTCAATGTCTATGGAGATTCTCAGTCATCCAGGTCATGGTTGTTTTCAAGAGGCAACTTTCTTGTTTTTCTTTGAAGACGTTTTGCTTCTCATCCAAGAAGCTTCTTCAGCTCTTACTGGATGATGGGGAATGGAAGGATTTATATTCCTTGCAGACAGCTGGTCATTTGCATTCTTTTAGAGAGTCATTGAGGCCACTTGGAGCTTAATCTGTGTCCTCAGGGTCACCTGAGTACAGTGCTGGGATCCAAATAATTTAACAACTGGTTCGCCCAGGGTCAGGTTGGCTGTCATTGGAGGCATAGCCCATCCCCATCCTCCAGCTTCGCCGCACATGCAGGACGATCCTCCCATGACAGCCAACCTGACCCTAGGTGAACCGGTTGTTAAATTTCCACCCTTTGCCAAAAGACTGTTTTCAAGGGTGCTCCTTTAAGAGGTGAGGTTTCTGAGGAACGAGGAGGGGGGTTTACCATAGAGACAAGGAGTGGATGCTCCTGAGAGCTCACTCGGGTAGGTGAAGAATTGCAGGGAAGTGGAGGGAGGGATTCCTCCCCTCCCTGTAGAGCTGCGTGCAGGGGGTGTTGGTAAGTCTGCAGGCAAAAGTGAGAGGGGTGAGGAATTAAGTTGTCAGCACGATCGAAGCTGGGCCCAATGTAGGGGAGACTGTGGTGTTAGTTTGGCCAGGCAAATTATTACCACCACCACCCCCACTATCAAAGTGGATCCAGGGCACTGCTCTGCGCTGCAATGGAGAAACAGGCAACAGAGTGGCCAGCACGAGGGAAGAAGGAGGGAAAGCAGCCTTCTCCTTTCCTCATGCCGGCCACTCTGTTGCCCATTTCTCCTTTGCAGCACAGCGCAGCACAGCGCAGCGCCCAGGATCCACTTTGATATTGGGTGAGTGGGTGGGTAATTTAATAACCAGTTCGCCTGAACCGGTGCGAACTGGCTGAATCCCAGCACTGCCTGAGTAGTACAAATGGGTGTGGAGCCTTCTTGGAACTGCTGAAAGGACTGTGTTGTAAGTGGAGGTAGATGATGCCGTATCCCTCTCTCTCTCTGTTGAGAGAGGGCTGTTCAGTTTTGACATAGATGGTCTCTGTGACCCCGAGGACACAGATAAACCTCTGGTTCAGATCTGATCATTGCAGTACATTGTGATATGCCTTCAAGTCAGTGTTGAGTCCTGCAATTTTCTTGACAGCATTTTCAGAAGTGGTTTGCCATTGTCTGCTTCCAAGGGACTGGCCCAAGGTTCACTTCATACCTAAGGTGAGATGGTCTCCCGATTTCTAACCTGATGCTTTAAACACTACACCAAACTGTCTCTCAACTATTTGGAATAGACTCTTGTATGTTCCTTGACCATCATGTTTACCAATTGCTATTTCTGGTTTTGTTTTCATGGTTATTGGTTAGGTTTCAATTCAATTCAATCCAATTATTTCCATAAAATCAGTACAGTGTAAGACTGTGTCAGGGTTAAAATTAAGGTCTGGTGCAAACCACAGATCAGGAAGCCGAAAGCTTTTCTTTCCTTTTTTTTTTTACAAAAAGTAGGTTAACTATTCAAAGAATATACTCTTAATGCATTCAACCTATTATATACACATCCTGGAACATGTATATTTACCTTCACTCACTATTATATATAATTTACCTACTTAACTGTGCCTGGTGATGTATTTATAAGTGGCAATGCTGAACAAGGATACAACACCCCCCCCCCCCGGGGGTTGTTGACTGCCTGCTTTTCCTAGCAATAAATACAAGAGACAATTTTTTTCCTACTCCTCTCTTTAAGAACTGGGAAATCTGTCCCTTTTACCCAGAGTTAATGGCCCCCCCCCCGGGTGTTGTTGACTGCCTGCTTTTCCTAGCAATAAATACAAGAGACAATTTTTTTCCTACTCCTCTCTTTAAGAACTGGGAAATCTGTCCCTTTTACCCAGAGTTAATGGTCTTTCAACTTGCACTTAGCCTTCTATACTCCTCTACTCTCCAGCCCTTAGACTTCAGAAAGTCCCGCTGAAGGTTGAAATAGGCTGGTAATTGCCACCTGTTTTCAGAATTGCTTCTCCACCTCTCAGTCCTTATCGGTTTGTAGGAGGGAGGGAAACAATTACTTGGCTGTAGCTGGTCTACGTCTTTGGAGGGCGGGTGAAGTTGCTTGATTCTGTTACTCCTTCCTCAGCTGGGTTAGTTTCAGAGTGTCATTGCTCACTCCACCAAACTGTTGATGTTCGGTTTTGCCTCCTCTTCACATCATACTTTTCCTTTCAACTCTCTAAATTAATTTCCTTTCTTTCTTCCACCGACACCCACGGCCCGTGCCTTCAGTGTTTCCCTTTTCTCTCTCTACAACATAGGTGTACTCACACTTAAACTTCAGGGAACACAAAACCACAAAGAAGGAAAACTCACATCAGCAGTCTGAAGTCCTTCTTTTCATAAAGGCTCTTCACGTTTTCTGAACCTTTTTTGCCCCCACTTCTTTTTACAAGAGGTAATTTATAATCAGTCTCAGGTAGTCTGATTTGTATGTTGCGATACACTCAGAAACTTCGCTCCATTGGTTTTAGAGACTTCTATTGAAATTTATACTGCTTTGGAATAAAAAAAAAATCCCAAACTTTTTGGCTAGAATTTATTGGAACAGATGGATGTCTACTATTAGGCATCACTTGCTACAATTATTCTTAATGTTTAATAGCGGTATAATTGGAAGAAATGGTGATGTATGTTCCAATAAAATGCTTTCATCAACTGCTTTAATTGTCAGATCCTGTAACTACAGCATAAAAGCATTTTGTTCTGCTGATTGACATTTGACAGGCAGAAAAACCAATCCAGTATGTTCATCTCCATTTGTAGCTTGAACAGGCAGAAAGGTTCAAATCGGTGCACAATTTCCACTTGCACAAAGGATGCAAAAGGACTGATTTATATTAGGTGGAAAGCTACAGTGCACTGAAAGGGTTTAGAGGTGGGGGGGGGGTTAGGACCAAGGTGAGGAACACAAGTACATAATTGCGTGCCTTTGGGGCAACGGTGATGCACTGTTCCTTGGACAGCCACTCTCTTCCTGCCTGTGTTTCTTATTTCAGACTCTCAAAAGGCCACAGGAATTTGGTCACAGACGAAACATTAATCTTACTATTCTCAGGAGGCCATTTTGAAGTTAAGGGACTGCCTAGGGAAGAACCTTCTCTTTCAAGAATGCACCATGTTGTGTTAGTCTGTGAAACATTAATAATGGAAACACACACACACACACACACACACACACTCCACCACACATCCCTCTATTGGCAAACAACTGAGCATTCCTAGCTATAGCAATTAGAAGTGCACTATGTTGCTGTGGCATTAGTTGGCATTAGGCTCCACTGAGCTCTACCTCTTTGCCAGCTTTGATTAGCCACACCCTGTAGCCATGGGATGGTTTCACTTTTACTGCAAAGTCCAAATGAAACCTCTTCAAGAAATTGTCCCATCTGTGGAATGGAAGATGCTTTGGAGGAATGGTAGAAAGGACGAAGGCAGAAGGAGCTTTTGAGGAAAAGCTTAAGAAGGCTGTGGAAGATTTTGTATTTGGCTCAATCCGAGCAAGATTGAGTAGCTGTGAGTATTAGGAGCCATTCAATCTGGAGAATTTCTGCCTTTAACTTTGGATGGGGTAACATTCTCCCAAACAGAACCGATGCACAATTTGGGAGTCCTCTTGGACTCATGGTTCCGGGTTGAAGAACAAGTCACAGCCATAGTCAAGAGGACCTTTACACAACTCCATCTTGGGTGCCAATTGTGGAGCATCTTGTTCAGTCACTCACCCCCCAAGTACCTCCCAATTGGACTGTTGCAACACACTTTACATGGGGCTACGCTTGAAGACCATCTGGAAGCTACAATTCATCCAGAATTCAGCAATGTGATCTAATGGTCACAAGGAATAACCTTAATGAACAAGAGGAAGAGTTGCAACCAAGGCAGTATTCAACTTGCAAGATTGAGGTCAGCCCTTCAAGGCAGAGCAGACTAAGAAACCAAAGTTTGAAATGCTAACATTATTTTTATTATAAGGTTAGAGTAACAGAATTTTTGGGGTCTAAATGTCCTTCCCTTCACCCTCCCTTTATCTTTGTGAGAACTAAGGGAGTCATTTCTGAAATACTTTCACAAATTACATTTCTGCCCTGGACTCAAATTAATTTTATTTGACTGTTGCCTTGGTTATGGCCCTTCCTTATGTTCTTCAAAGTTATTTTTTCTCCCCAATACACAAGGGTAGTTAGACGCATACCACAGTTCACCCTGGCAACATGGCTTTCAGAACTGCACTGCTTGCTACAGGCTTCCAGGCCCAATTCAAGGTGCTTACCATCATGTTACAGGGCTGGAGTACTCTGATTATCTGCCTGTCTCATGAGATCCAAGAGACTCGAGTTGCCTCCATAAAACCTGGTGGTGTGCCTTCTCCATCATAGCACCGTCTCCATCATAGCACCTGCCCTTTGGACCTCATTTCTCTACATATTCAAGATGGCCCCAAACCTGGTGACCACCCATAAGACATTAAAAATTGTTTTTCCTCCCCTCTAAGCACTGGGTTAGGATGTTGGATGAGGCTGTTTGGAAAATGCTTTATGGAATAGAGTTTTGGGCCATTATATTGCATTGTTGTGTTTCTTTTATAGTTATTGTCATTTTGTGTGCTGGGCAGCCATACAAGTGGCTTAAATGCTAAATAAATACACAGTGACCAAAAGCAAACCAACCACACAGTGGTGGCTTAGCAGTCTGTGTGAGCCAAGTCAAATTGCCTGCTTTGGTTGTTCGGTTTATTGCTTAGCCACTTCTTGGATGTACAATGTACAATGACAGAACGGCTGTCTCTGCCTCGCATCTTCCTCCACTCACAGAGTTCGCACAAACCTATTTTAGGTGGCAAAAAGCCCTCCGAGCTGTCCTATCCCTGAAGTGTTTACAGACACTTTGTCACTGTCAACCTTTTCCTGCGATGACCTGTTTCTGCTCTCCCTGCGCTCTGAAGAACCAGCTTAGGAAATGTCAAGTATCCTGCCAAAAAAATCCCAGCGTGTTATCTTCTTAAGCGGCAGCAGCTCATTCACAGAATAACCTATTTTCGTCAACAGCTGGCCACATTAGTTTTCCAAACAAATTAGTCTTGATTTCAAGAGAAATTTAGCATACCTACTATCCATCAGTAAAACTGTGCTGGAAAGTGAGAGTAAGAAAAACTCTAATTAAGCCTGTAGCTGTGGTAAGGGTGTTGAGCCAGTGTAAGAGAAGTGTCCCTTTACAGTCTCAGAAGGATTCCTTGGCTGGGATCAGAAGAAACACGAAAAGCTACCTTCCTTTGAGCCAAACCCTCAGGCTTCACTGGAAAATTGCAGGTAGGAAGATTTCCCAGCCCTGCCTGGAGATATTGGGGTGAAACTCTTGGCCAATGAAGAGTTAAGATAATGTTAACGGTCAATGTTTTAAGAAGTGGCTGTGCCAACCCCATTGTTGACTATGTTCATGGGACTTCTAAAACAAGTCTCAAAAATGGCTTTCTTTGATAGCCATTAGTGACCATGTAAAAATACATGGCATTGGTGATTGGTGCACTAATTGTAGTAGCTTAGCTCTGCTCTTGACTGACTCACAACATTTCAGAATGTTAACAATTTGGCTTTGTGAGTCTGTATGAGCCAATTGCAAAACACCACTGGCTATGGTGCAAGGAAAGGGGGCTGTAGATTCCTGGTGAAATAGGACCGAGCATTTATTGTTTCCCCACCTTGGGGGATTAACTTGGTACAGGTAGTCTCCAACTTACAACAGTTCATTTAGTGAATGTTCGAAGTTACAACGGCACTGAAAAAAGTGATTTATGACCATTTTTCACACGACCATTGCGGTATCCCCATGGTGATCACCTTTTGAGATCTTCTGACAAGCAAAATCAGTGGGGGAAACCAGATCCAGTCATGTCCATTCTCCAAGATAAAGTTTAAACTGCCATCCATCACCTCCTCACAAGATATATTGTGATAATAAATGAGATGGGAACTATGTACCGGTATGTATGTATGTATGTATGTATGTATGTATGTATGTATGTATGTATGTATGTATGTATGTATACACACATACACACACACACACATATTGTTTATGTATGTAAATATACATCTATGCACTTACATAAAAGCTTTAATCATTTGCAAAGTACAACCTGATATTTGATTGCACCCATTTGCACTCCTTTATATCTCAAATCAATGGCTCTATGCATGGCAACTTTTTATTATATTATCATAGAAACAACACACATTTTAGGCTTTATCTCTTTGCCATATTTCTTGGGTGGCCAAGGGAGAGAGGAATACAGTGATAACAGAAAGTTGTCAACAGAAGACATGGCGAAGAATAAATTTAAATAGGTAAAAGTATAATGTTTTTAATTCATTTGTTTAATTGGGTTCTCTTAGTTTTAAGAATTGTGTGGAGAACAGATCATGTTTTAGATCATATTTATGCAGAAATACTGAAAATTCAAAAGAGTTCACAAACTTTAAGTAGCCCTGTAAGTGCCTTATAAGTTGTCCATGCCTGCTTTTACAGGATTTTTATGATAGGAAGAATATTATGTACTGTATGACATGAATATTTTTATTTACTTAACAGTTAATGGAATGACTATGTTCATGGGACTTCTAAAACAAGTCTCAAAAGTGGCTTTCATTGATAGCCATTAATGACCATGTAAAAATAATGACAGCATTGATCAGCACAATTCAAATGTGTAACCCCAGGGGAAATTTATTAATAGTGTTTAATTGTAGTAAACCAAAAAGTATTCATATTATTTACTATTAAAAATCACGTAAATTCTTGGCTTGTCAGTTGAATAACATTGTTTATAACCCTACTTCTGATTTCAACAAGTATCTTGAATTTCAAAACTCCATTGTTAATTACACATATTAATGTGGTTATTGAATTAATTTGATAGCCTTTGCACTTTGTGAATACATATTTCCCAACCATCAAAGGCACAATCAAGCAAAAGTTAAAGCACTTGGAAATCCACTTTACTTCAGTATGAAGATGTTGCAGTTGGTGAACATTTGCACTGAAATTCACAGAATATACTAAAAGTGCTTAGGCGGCATCACTCCTCAATTTATTTTTCATATTCTTTCTGATGACAGCAGGTTCCCTGATAGATTTTGACTATTATCAATTCTGATTAATAACATTAGAATAACAGCACAAATGCCTTAAGGAATCACCCTGCTAGATTTCTTCATGATAAGACTATTTTAAGCTACTATACATATTGATTTCTAAAGACAGTGAATATTAATTGGATGCATATGTTCACGGATACTGCCAAATATGACATTAGGGTGTGTAATTCTCCTTCAGTACTTAAAGCATTAACATGCGAATTTATAGGACAATAAAAAATTACTCTTTCACAGAACTATGATTTTGAATGTTCTTCTAATATGAGGTATGCATTGGATATCTATCATTGCATTTTATAATAAGTTTGACATGATGGTGGTAGAAATCTAATTACATTCATTTATTTCCAATTATGTAATATAAAGATGCTCTAGCCCTAATTGGAAAATGTTATTAAATATTATTTGGAATTCAGAGAGCTACTGGAGGCACACTGGAGGCTTCTGGCATGCCTGAATTAGACTTTATGATTGTTTGTATTTCAAACATCAGGTTCCCAAGCCACATCATACCCCTAATTTTGGAAGTTCTCCACATGATATGGAAAAGGCATCTCCCTTCTAAACTTTGACATCACCCTAGTAGTTCCTTAGAGCTTGAGAACAATCCCCAACAAAGGGCCAACCACGATCAAATATCCCTTTTTCACATTAAAGATGCATCAAAGTATCTTAGAAAAACTGGGAGTCACAAGCAATTAACACCTAAAAAGAGAAACCCTAAATGGCAACTGACAGTAGTTACTCATATTTGCTTGTAGAACATTCAGTCCCAATATTGAAAAATAAAGGCTTCTGTGTAATAAATGAAATTCCAAGTTTGCTTTTCACCCACTGAATATTTTGCAGTTTGTGATTAACAGGACACTTAAGCCAAATCTCGGTGCTTGTGGCTGGTTAAAATCATGTCTTCAATGGCAGTTCTGGAATGTCATCTCTGGTGTCATTTCTCTTTATTTCTTTGTCACGCAAGCCACTGCTTTCTTAGCAGCATCTTCAAGGTCACTTGCAGAAGTAATGGGAAGTCCACTTTCATTCAGAATGCGCTGGGCTTCGTGAACATTTGTTCCTGAGGGGAAAGAGGAGAGAGGAAAAAAAAGTTAACTCCTATTTCCTTCTAGTTTTTAATAAAGGAAAATATTTGTAGCTCAGGGCCGAAAGGAGGGGTCCTTGGTCCTCTCTGAGTTTAGTTGTTTTCTTGCAGATGTTTCATTACCCAAACTCAGGTGCTGCTGCTGATGTTGCCTAATTTGGCTAATGAAATGTTTGCAAGAAAACAACCAAACTCAGGGAGCACCAAGGACCCCTCATTTCTAGTCTTTGGAAAGCTTTAAGAGGAACTTGAAGGTACAGTACAGTAAAGATCAAGCACATTTCATATGGTGGCCGGGTGGCCCCATAAAAAAGACATAACAATACTGAAACCATTTCTAGTTGTATGAAACGTGTAGGCCTGTTGGATTTTGACTCTACGCCATTAAAGTACACGTCCAGCTTTTTCTTTGTAATGCCTCCTCCTATGTTTAAATTTTACACTGAATCTAGTAGGCAACTGAATCAAATTGAATCCGTAGGTGCAGGATAACCACTGTAAAATACAGTATTGATCTCCTATGGATCCAGAAGACAGAAGAAGGTAATGACAACCATTTGGCTAACTTAATACTGAGTCATTTAACTTACTTCAACTGCATATTAATAGATAAATAGCTCTTCATGAAATGTTTCAACAGAATAAATTACACAGCCCAGGATCAAACAAGGAATATTAGCAAAGTCGTAAGATATAGATCAAGATTTTTTTCTCCTATAATACAAATTACTCTGGTAGAGATTATAAATAGCCTACCATGATTTATTTTTGTGTCCATTTATCAGAATAAAGAAGAAAGCTAACACCAGAAAACTAAATCAAAATATACCTTGCATAAAAAACATCCAGGCTCTGGAGTGTTCTTACAACATGAATATAAACAGAGGTCTATCGAATTATCTGTTCTCAAAGGCAAAGATCTCTGCTAGGTCTACTACTGGTGGTTTCTCCATCACAGAACAGTTGCTTTCCATGCAGAGGGTCCTGCATCTCTAAATAAGGTTGGGAAAAGTCAGGGCTGTCCTCAGAAACATTTGCTGCCAGGAAATGAACCAACAAGTTGATACTCCTTCGTCACCATTCCACATGCGGGAGTAAACATTTAATTGTCAGGTCAACACTGGTGATGGGACGCTGTCCTTCTCCAAACCTGACAGGATGCAGCTACTTCAAAAGCTGAAGAACACGCTGAGCTGGACAAAGAGTTCAATGCTCAACTGAGAAGAACAGAAAGGAGCTGCTGCAGTTACTTTGAGCACTTGTTGTCAGAAGCAGTTATCTTAATCTCTCTACTGCCAGGGCTGATTCTGAAAAGGGCCTTTCGCAGAATAAAACCAGACAAGCCAACACTGTGATTCACTACAAGGCAATTTCTTTTACTCCAGCATTCTCTGACATGTCCAGTATATGCTTCAACCCTGTGCAAGAAGTTCACTCAAGGTATCTTCTGAATCGCCCAAGACAAGATAAGCAAGAGATTATCTTGATTATCTTAACCATGATGACAAATTGATAAGGATACTATACAATTATTTATTAAATTATAAAATGGAAGAAGAACAAGTTAAAGAGACGATGATAGTATGGACTAAATTTTTTGGATATAATATAGATTTGGATAAATGGCAAAAGCTTTGGGAGAGAAATCGGAAACTGACAATGGCCACATCATACAAGGAAAATCTCTATAAAATGTTGTATAGGTGGCATCTGCCCCCGGCAAGATTGGCCAAAATGTTTAGCAATATGTCCCCAAACTGTTGGAAATGTAAACAAATACCTGGCACATATTACCACATGTGGTCGACCTGGGAGAGCCATGTTAACAAGGTTAGCCAATGAATAGGCATAGCAACTAAGTCAGCCAATAGGAGCTAACCACATCTGAGTCTGTGCAGAGAATCGAAACTGAAAAACTTAGCTTAAGGGCTGGGCGTGGTTCCAGTCCACTCTGCTAACCACATATGAGTCTGTGCAGAGAATCGAAACTGAAACTTAACCTTAAGGCTGGGCGTGGCTCCAGTCTCACTCTGTTTTCTGCCCTCTCTGTGCTTGTCTACTCTCTGCTGAATGAAATGAATCTCCTGCTTGTATTTACTTGAAGAAATAATCTGCTAATGGTATTGTAAATACCATTAGTTAGTATGTTTATAAAGAAGTTATTGAATCCAGCTGAATCAGTCATCTGTGTGTGCTTCTGGTTTTGATTTTTATGCAACAAACACTGATACATATACATGTGGTGGACCTGTATAAAGGCAAGGAAATTTTGGATACAAATTCATATGTGGTTAGAAAAAATGACCAGACAACATATAGAGTTTAAGCCAGAATTATTTTTATTAGGCATTATATCAGATGGTTATGATAAAGGGACAATATACTTAATATTACACATCTTGACCGCAAGAATTGTATATGCGCAGCAGTGGAAGAGCGAAAACACCCTCCCCCACTTCAGAGGAGGAGACAATAAGGAAGATACTAGTCTGTGCGGAAATGGACAGACTAACGCTAAAAATAAAAGATAAAGGAGATACAGAATACTATGCTACGTGGAATAGATTCTATCAATGGTTAGAAACACGAGGTAGAAGTTGGAATGCGAAAGAATCAGGTTAGGTGGACATGGAAAGAGACACTATTGTATGTATTAGAATGTAGGTATTAAAATGATAGATAGATACAGTAAGTTGACATTCTAGAATATGATGGTCAGAAATAACTGTACAACACTAGCACTGTTTAAAATAGTATATATGTTATTTTGTTTTTACCTTTGTTTCATGGCAAGTGGAATGCCAGTACAATTACACTGTATTCAATATATCTATATGTAAACAATAAAAAGATATTTAAAAAAAAAGATAAGCAAGAGATTATTCAGACTATAAATTCGGTTGCAGGGTAATGTATTTCCCTTAGGAGGGGGAAAAGATACAAGCTTTTAAATTTTTTTACGTTACAGCCTTATGCATGTTTACCTGACTGCAAGCCTCTTTTTTTGTGTGTGTCTTTAAACAAAGAGGGATTTTGTTCTGAATAAATATGCATAGGCCTGTACCGTCAGAGATCTAGAAGTGGACACAGACATCAAGTCCAGTCAACGTTAAGACTTGTAGCCTGCAAAGAAAGAAAGGGAGAAAGGAAGAAGTCATAAATTAAGAGAGACGTTTCAGGGATGTGGGTGCTACACCGTGTCAGGCTCCTATACAAGGGCACATGCATGACCAAATCAGAGGAGATTAATTAACAACAACAAAAATGACTGATCTCTGCTCACATCCTGCAGCTCTTTGTTCATTAATACTGAAAAAAGACAGGCCCAGTTGAAATGTTCTGACAAAAATGCTCACGCAGATTGAGTTCCTCCCCAGAAGTCTCTCTCTCTCTCCTCTGTTTTGATGCTGATTGGACACTTCGTGACATTAATGGCATCTTTGCCTTGGATAGCAGAAAGTATAATGTGCATAACCAATGGCTGTCAACATTCAAGATCATCTCCTCTCACTATGCTCTGGCAGGTTTAACCATGAACAATGAATGCCAATAAGGAGAACCCACAATACTATTAAAAACTGCTCCCCGGGGTAGAAATCTCAGCCCCTGAGTGAAATATTCACACATGTATTGTGATTTTGACAGGGGGAAAAAAAGCCAACAGCCACATCCTGCCCTCCTGAAGCGCTGAAATGTTTAACAAAATCAGCCAGATCTTCTGTCCTGCCTGACAGGTTTGTAAGTGTTTCTACTTATAAATCAAAATGGCAGGCACCTTGGAATTACAACAAGCAGCAAAGGTGGTTGAGGAATTGTAATGCTAATGAAAAGGCTTCCTAACGTCTCAGCTGACGTCCACGAAGCATGATTAATAAAGCTAAGTATTACCTAGTAGAAGGTATTTCTTACCTTGCATAGTGGTTTTGTGGATAGTCTGTTTGGTTAGTGTTCCTGCAGTAATTTTAAAAACAGGTCACTGTTATCTTCATAACCCTGGAAAGGAGTGTGTCAGTGTGTGTGTACCTGCGGGCATGTGTATTTGTGCACACAGTTGGGAAAAAAGAAAGAGGAAGCTAACTTGTAATTCTGCAGCACTGGCAAGACTTGACCGACAATCTTCCTGATTCAGTCTCTCAACCAGAATATTACATTGACTTTAACTTCGGATATCATTGCAAAATAATTGCTCCTAGGCCTTAAGATTGAAATTTCAATCCTTGCTGGTTTCTTTTAGCACTTGAGTTTTGATGAGCAACATATCTCCGCTGTAGATGCTCAATGGTTAATATCTTCATTTGACTATATATATTTTTTATCTCTGAACTGCGATGCAAAAGGGAGAGGTCATAAGAAATGCTTTACTTTAAGGTATCAGCCAGTGTTTGCCATTGAATTAATTTTAAGTCTGTCTTTCTGTCTGTTCTTCCATCCATCCATCTTATCTCTCTGCATACACATACTGCTTTTCTCTATGAATGTAAATATTTCAGTTATTAGCTTGCTTGTTGATATTGATATAATATTGATTGATAACAATATATATATTGATATAATACACAGCTCTTCAGAGTTCTGAAACTCACTCAAGTAAAACTGCTTTGAAAGATACTTTTTAAACCTGAAAAACCATAAGGAGAAAAGCCTTTGAGTATGCTAAGAGAGACATCACTTGAATTCTCTTCCTTTTCCCCAGGAAAGTAGGTGAGAAATGAGATGTTTTCAGGGGAAGGAGGATGGTGAGGAGAAAAAACTACCTTTCTTAGAGTGGTAACATGACATTTGTAGATAACCATTAAGAAGAACATGTTATTGCTATCCAGAAAGATATCAAGGTGTGTTCATTATGCGATAAGAAGTCTTGCAAGATCTTTTCTTTGTATTGCACAGAACATTGATTTTTAACATTAAAATTCACAATTTCACAATCTCAGCAGCATGTGCAATCTGTCTCAATTGTAAGCATATGTGTATAAAAAAACCTGGGCTCAGCAGCGTGTACGAAATAAGAAACTATAAGCAACTATAACACTGAAGTGCACTTTGTACTATAATTGCTGTTAATCATCTCCTACCTCTACCCCAGGATAGGTTGGGCTTCTGCTTCTTTTCCGAACCATACCACTTTATTTGTGCTACTTTATGTGGCAATAAAGCCTTTTGCAACTCTGACATACCACATAAGCTCATAAAAAAGGTGAGAGAACATTGACAAAGCCGTTCGTGTGGGACTTATGGCCAAGAAACAGTGTCCAGTAAAAAGGGATCATTATTTCATTGGTATAAAAGTTGAGGATGATGAATCTGTATCCATGTTTATTATGTTCCAATATTAGTTTTTTTAAGGTATTAACTTTGGTATGATGAACTGGCATTCTAGGGAGTGATCTATACTGTACATCTCCCTCCCTCCCTCCCTGTGTGTGTGTGTGTGTGTGTGTGTGTGTGTGTGCGCTCAAAATACACAGGGAAAGTATGAAAAATGGTTAATTACTTAGTTGGAAAACTGGACTATTTGTATTGACAGTAGTTCCCAAAATGAACAACAAACTAACAAACTCTAGTGCTCCTTAGTGCTAATCATTAGTGTTCTATATTTATACACATACTAGAGGCTCAAGGCAACTTCTCAAAGGCAAACATAATTTTGACCTAATTCCCTTTTCCTTTGCCACTAGAAAATAATGAACCTTATCTCAACGTTTAATAATTTGTGCTGCTTCAGCTTTTTTAATTGGAGATAACACTAAATGCGGATACAAGAACGTTAGTCATTCTAAAAATGATCGTGTGCTCTCATCAATATCCCAGGTCATTTTCAAAGAATGTGATGATCAAATATAATCGGGTTTTTTCACAGGTAATTTATTAAAAAGACAACATGCTGAGCTGGTTAAAATCGCCAACGGGCACCAAGATTGTTTTAGTTTGGTGGGAGTGTCAAGCTTTCTGTAAATGTCAAAAGAGACTCCATGTTCTCTTTTTCCTGTTTTTGATATTGCCTTACCAAACCCTTATCAATGTTTAATTACTTAATTAAATTAAATTTATATGCCACCCACATCACTACCCAAAGCAACTCTGGGCAGCTGACAATATAATATCAATAGGAAACACTGGAAATGAGAAGAAAATCAGGAAACCATTATTAGTGTTCTAAACATTTAAAAAATGTTTGAAGAACATATTCATAGGTAGACACAATATTTATATAGGTGTTACAAGGGGCTCTGCTACAGCAAACTATTAGAATTAGGATCCAAGCTACATATAGTTGCTTTCAGATTTCTATAGTGCCGTTCAAAAATGATGAAAAGACCAAGAAGACAAGTTTCCCCAAACTAGCTATAGGTTTTATCCAATCTATTTTTATTACTATTTTTCTTATTATAGGAAATACTTTCACAATAGCTATCAGTTATTTCAGCAAAAATGTTCATCAAAAAGCATAAAGATGAATAAAATTCATTGCATAGAATAAAAAAAAAAGTCCTACACAAGAGAGAGAGTGAGAGAGAGAGAAAAAAAGATTGACATTATGATGCATTGAGCATCATGAACAAGAATGATTAGTTCAATAATATCAATTGCACTCATCTTTACAAATAAATAAAAAATAAATATTATTTCTGAAATAAAAGGAAACAAAAGATACTGTATACATTTGCATTTGTTAAAACATAATGTTAAAGCCATAAAAATGCTCAGTATTTTTTTTTTAATGTTTTGCGAAGGGTCATTGGAATCTGATCAAAAGCTGTGATTTTAATAAACTGAGCTTCCTTTGATATTTGAAGTGCCAGAAATCTTTAAAAAAAAGGTTGCAGCGTATTTAACAGTGGAAGTCTAAAAAAATAGGAGTTAAGGGTTTCCCCCCCTTTCCTGACTGTGGTTTAAAAACACAGAACTTTTCTTTCACTGAAGTAAACCAACATTAACCTACTGCCACTGGATGGTGTTAGAGACCTGTAAACAGAGTTCCAGTCCCAAGCAATCAAAACAATCCGCGCTGTGCTTGCACTGAATGAAGCTGTTAAACGGAGGAAATAACATGGAAGAGAAATTTGCATGGTTTCTCTCTATAATCAAGATTTCCCTTAAACGTGAACTATAATACACGGGGTAATCAGACAAACCATTTTACTAACTGTGCCCCAGCTGGATTCCAAACCAATTCAGGTCATTGGAAGACTGAAAAAAAATGCACAGAATTTGGTTTTATTATTGTTAGAAACCAGGAGTGCATGTAATATTTGCAACAGAAGTTTAAAAATAAAGAAAACATATTTGTATGTGGCTGGGTTTATGTTCCGCATTAAGTCATATTGTAGTTGATTGAACATATTTTCTTCAAACCATGTTTTAATTATTTTGTGGCATTATTTGCAGGAAAGACTAGACACAACTCATAAATCAATATGTGTTTATCAGATGTATATGTTAAAGCAATACATGAGAGCTGCGATATAAATAAAATCAAGATCTTGTGAAATATTAGTGCTGCTTTACAAAACCCTAGGAAGACCACATCTGGAATACTGCAACCAATTTTGGTCACCATACTACAAAAAAGATGTTGAGACCTTGGAAAAAGTTCAGAGAAGAACAACCAAGATGATCAAAGGCCTGTAGACTAAACCATGTGAAGAATGGCTGCAGGATTTGGGTTTGGCTAATCTAAAGAAAAGAAGAATTAGGGATGACATGATAGCAGTATTCTTGAGGGGCTGCCACAAAGAAGAGGGGGTAAAATTATTCTCTAAAGCACCGGAGGGTAGGACAAGAAACAATGGATGGAAACTAATCAGGGAGAGAAGCAACCTGGAATTAAGGAGAAACTTCCTAACAGTGAGGACAATTAGCCAGTGGAACAGCTTGCCTTCAGAAATCGTGGGCGCTCCATCACTGGAGGTTTTTAAGAAGAGTCTAGGCAGTCTGGAATAGTATAGGTTCTCCTGCTTGAGCAGGGAGCTGGACTAGAAGACCTCCAAGGTCCCTTCCAGCTCATTCATTCTAAATGGAGATGGACTAGTGCAATCTAATGCAATGATTCACTTAACAACTATGGCAAGAAAAGCCGTAAAATGGGGCAAAACTCAAATGTCTCACTTAGCAACATACATTTTTGGCCTCAATTGTGGTCGTAAGTCGAGGACCACCTGTATTTGTTTCCTGGTCCTGATCTACATCTACATCTATATTTATTATTTAAAGCATACCCCCCTCAGCATATTATAGTCTATTACTTTCCAAACTACTGTTTATTATTTGTTTATTAAATTTATATGCCGCCATCTCACTGTCCGAAGCAACTCTAGGTGGCTCACAATGTAATAAAAAAATAGAAATGTAAAAACAATTATAATAAATAAAATGACAGAGGATTAAAGGTTGACTCAGCCTTCCATCCTTCTGAGGTGGGTAAAATGAGGACCCAGATTGTTGGGGGCAATATGCTGACTCTGTAAACCGCTTAGAGAGGGCTGTAAAGCACTGTGAAGCGGTATATAAGTCTTATTGCTATTGCTATTGCTATAAATATAGGCTAAAAAAAACCCCCACACAGACTCGAGCAGAGCGGAGCAAAGATGGTGCCTTTCCCGTTAATGCACCAATCACCTCACACCCTAAAGTGTCTCTATTGAGGGGCCAGGCCAAACTAGCTTTCCAAAAAGGTAAAAAATCTTGTCCCTGTCCCTTTTGTTAATATTTCAGAAGTCCTCAACTTACGATCAGCTACTAAGTGGCCATTCTAAGTTACAAACAACCCCAAAAGGTTCTTGTAGGCCTTGCTTCCCCGTGGTCATGTGATCATATTTTGGCATGCATTTATGGCTTGCAATGTCCGGCAATTTTGTGATTTACAACATTTTCACTGGAAACGGGCGTTTACTTCTGGTTTCTGGCAACAAAACACCTACAGCGAACAACGGTTTCATTTAACAATTGTGGCATTTACTTAATGACTGCTGCAAAAGTAAAGGACTCAGGTGCGGTCACACAATGACCCACTTGTCAATCAGCATGACTTATGACCATAATTGTAGGTTCAATTATGGGCATAATTCAAGGACTACCTGTAAGGTTATCTTCACTTTTGGCTGCTTGCTTTGGCTGAATTCTCACAAAGCTGCCTGCTCCATTCAAAAGGCCACCAATGCATAAATTCCTGTTATGTAGCTCTTGAGGCAGCCAGAGATACAATAGATAGATCAATCTCCTTGTGTATGTCTGTAGTCCTATAGGTTGTACGGGCAGTAATTACCTAATTTTAATCCAGCCCTTTCAACAATTAGTTATAAAAAATCTCTTGAAACAGAGGAGGTGCACTTTCCAGCAGGAACAATTACTTCATCCGTTAAATGCAGAGTACATGATTCTTCTAATCACTTTGGGCACTTATAAAAAAATAGTACTTCTCAGTTGGGGAGCACTCATTCTTTCTTTCTTTTATATCAAGCAAATACCTGTAAGTATAAATTTACTATTTTTGAATGAGAGACTAATCCTTTCTTTATCCACTGGTAAAACAGCTTGTAATTATTACACAGCTGAGAACAAAGATTTGTCCAGAAAATCCTGCTAAATCAAGACAGAGTTGACTGATTAAAACTTTACTGATCAAGACATCTGCAATATACTGCTGTAGGAGAGCAAAGAATTTTTTAAAGTCCAGCCATAAATCTGCTAAAGATTTATAGGAATAATTATCAACCCTCTGTCGTAGAAATGCATAAAAAAGAACGGGTTGTTCCATGCTGTATTCTTTCAGCTTCATTTTACAGTATCCTGGAGTTCTCATCGTTATGAATTATTGCTAACTTTTATCTCAAATCATGTGAGATTTATTTAATTAATAGACAAGTATGGAAAACCAGAAATTATAGTATGGGGAACCAGAGATTATAGAAATAGTGTGGACTTTTTATAAGGAAGACTAGAATCATCATCAGTATTATCTTGGCTAATGGTTATGAAGTTGGCAGGGCTGCATCCTGGATTCTAGAGTAATATGTCAAAACAATAAAGATCATTTCCATAAGAACTGTGTTGAAACAACCACAATATTTGATTCAGAGATCAAACCTGTTGCTTTGCAGGTGATCTGACTCCCTCCGAACCTAGAACATGATGTGATAAAAGCATCCTACCATAACCTGGTAGCCTCCAGATGGCCACAGGTTCTAGGATTTGCAATCCTAATATGCCTGAAAGGTATCAGGTGGAAGAAAGCAGGTTTAAAGCTATGAGAAGATATGAATGGCCTGAAATGCTGCAATAGTGAATCCTGTGTGGGTGACTGAAACATTGACATGTTTATCAAGGTTGATTAAACACAGTTTTCTGCCAAAGAAAATAGCAATAGCAATAGCACTTAACTTATATACCGCTTCATAGTGCTTTACAGCCCTCTCTAAGCGGTTTACAGAATCAGCATATTGCCCCCAACAATCTGGGTCCTCATTTTACCGACCTCGAAGGATGGAAGGCTGAGTCAACCTTGAGCCTGGTGAGATTCGATCTGCCAAACTGCTGGCAGCCAGTGATCAGCAGAAGTAGCCTGCAGTACTGCGCTCTAACCACTGCGCCACCACGGCTCATAGTCTATAGCTGATTCTGTGTTCTATCCATACCATTTCTAGAGACTGATAGAGTGGTAGCTGTATGGAGATTCGAGACAAGTGACAGGCAGCATCTTTCATTATATCTAAGGGCTGTAATTTTAGGATATTAGCTGAAGTCCAGCCAACCTAGAATGTTGAGTCTGCGTCTTCTTCAACCAAGAAGAATGGCAAGTGGGCTGCTCTCTGTTTCACATCTTCCAGCATTTGTTGCCCTGAAGCAACCATCTCATTCTAGTTTCACATGAACTGAAATGGTATAGGGTTCCCTGCTTGAGCAGGGAGTTGGACTAGAAGCCGTCCAAGGTCCCTTCCAACTCTGATATTCTATGTTCTAAGAAAATTAGCTCCAGCATCAACCATCAGAGAATAGATCAAATGAAACAAAGATACCCAACTAAGTTTGAATTCCACCACCTACCTTCAAGTCGGACCACTAGAGGCACTTTCAGTTCAAGCTCTCGGCAAGCTTTGGTGATACCGTTGGCAATAATGGCACAATTGACAATTCCACCAAATATATTTACTAAAATTGCTTCAACCTGGGGAAGGAAAAAAAACTCACATTCAATCTTTCAGAAAACGCATCTACGCTGTAAACATATGCTTTTAAATAATAATAGAGGCTCTTGTCAGAATGATTCCAAGCACACACAGAAGAAACCGAGAGTAATCAACTGAAACATACAGAAAGCCAATGTGGTGTCATAATCCAAGAGTTGAACTAGGAGTGGGAAGACCCACGTTCAATCCCATTCACCATGTCAGAAACTCCCTGGGTGACTTTGGATCATGTACTTCCTGAACCCACTGCTTTTGTGTTTATTTGTTCATTTATTTATATCTCCCCCCTTTATTATTTTTATAAATAACTCAAGGCAGTGAACTTATCTAACACGCCTTCCTCCTCCTATTTTCCTCACAACAACAACCCTCTGAGTTGGGTTGGGCTGAGAGAGAGGGACTGTCTCAAAGTCACTCAGCCCTACCCTTCATGCTTAAGGCGGGACTGGAACTCACCGTCTCCCGGTTTTTAGCCTGGTGCCTCCACCACTAAACCAAACTGGCTCTTTTAAACTCCGAGAAAAAAAGATGGTATATAAATGAAACTAAAAATAATACAATAAATAATGGCAACTGCTATGATTCAATATATCATAGGTTTGAACAGGTAATTAACATTTTTCTATTTTATGACCCAAACTGAATTTTCCAAATCAAAGTAGCTGAGAAAGAAGGACAACTAATTTTATGAAGTCCGAAATAGCTTGGCTTACTTTCTGTGCCCATGTGATGATTAAAGTACACGTTACATTAATCTGACCATCTGCACAAGAATAATTACAGAAGATCCTGATGTCAATTAAATCTGGAGAATAATTAAGGGATTGTAAGATATAAAAAAATAGTGATGACCTTGAGACCAATAGAGATGATCCCGGATATGATGCAATGTTCTTGCATCATACAATTAATTTACCTTTACTCTCTTCCAGGATACTATCATTGTTGATTACTTCCAAGCCTAGCTAACATTTCTGGTATTCCCTAATGGTCTTTTCCTCCAGAACTAGGGTATTTATTTATTTAGTCTGTTTTGAGACTGCCTGATTCCCGAAAGATTCTGGACAGATTACAATTCAATACTAATCAGGCTCTATACTATTTAATGTTGCCATCTGCTGAAGCACATCAAATGTACCCTTTTGTTGAGTTGAATTATTATTATTATACTTTTATTCATTAAACATGAAATTCAATTGAACATTTAAAAATGTATCACAAATATTATTCACTGGCACTGATGGTTGATATGAGTTGCTGACAGCATCCTAGGTATCGACCAAGTATCTTCTTAAAATGTATGATGTTCCGAGTTTATATATATGTTGTTGTTGTTAATCTTCAATTACATTCACAGTCTGGGACTGATAAAAACAGTTTCAGTTGTAACCAAGGATCTAAGAGCTGTTAAGGTAGCATCTGAGTACACAGGCAGTTTTGAGTAGGGTGCTTTCTTTGATGATTATTATTATTATTATTATTGTTGTTATTCATCGCACAGTCAGCCAGATATTCAGACTGGGTTTGGCATTTTTGTCTACCTATCGAGTCCTTACCAAGGACCTGGGAAAGACAAATCTGGATGTTTGACAGTGTTACAGATATTGTTGCAGGATGGAAGCTGTTCCAAGTAAAGCCGCCTTCTGCAATTCACTGATGGAGAATTTGTCAATACCAAAGGTGCTCAAGTGGTGCTCCAGTTGTTTTGGGATTGCACCCAAGGTGCCTATTACTATTGGTAATTGGTATACTATTGGTATATTACCCTTGCTTGCCTTTGCCATAGTTGTTCTATTTCTATTTGTAGGTCTTTGTATTTTGTTATCTTCTCCAGTTCTTTCTCTTCTATTCTGCTGTCTCCAGGCACTGCCACATCCACTATCCAGACTTTTTTGTCTTTCTTATTGACAATTGTTAAGTCTGGGGTGTTGTTGTTGTTGTCATTATTATTATTGATTTAATCTTCAATTAGATTCACAGTCTGGGACTGGTAAAAATGTAACAGTTGAAGTCCTAACCAAGGACCTAAGAGCTATTAAGGTAGCATATGAATATATAGGCAGTTCCGAGTAGGGTGGTTTTTTTGGAAAATTATTATTCTTTTTCACAACTGTATCACAGCGGCCAGTTGTTTCACCGGATTTGGCATTAATTCCTAGTCGAGCCCCATCCGGGGGCCTAGGACATCGTAATGTATTTCTGAAGTATATGTGCAGAACCGAGCAGTGCGGCTTTCTGCATTTGGCTGTTGTTGTTGTTATTGTTGTTATTATTATTATTATTGCCGTGGTGGCGCAGTGGTTGAAATGCTGAATTGCAGGCTAATTCTGTTGACTGCCAGGGGTTCAATCCTGACTGGCTCAAGGTTGACTCAGCCTTCCATCCTTCCGAGGTAGGTAAAATGAGGACCCAGATTGTTGGGGGCAATATGCTGACTCTGTAAACAGCTTAGAGAAGGCTGGAAAGCACTGTGAAGCGGTATATAAGTCTAAGTGCTGTTGCTACCATATTATTTTGAAGTGAGGTTCAATGTCTTCAAAATCTGAAAGTCAAGGCCCTTGGGAACCAAGTGGGGTGAGGTTATTGGAAAGTGAGTACATTAACTGGAAATTATTCTCTGATTTGGACTTTTTAAGAGCATGAGAAGAATCTCAGAGGCTTTTAAAGCTCGCATCTTTTTTAAATCAAAGAAATGTTTCAGTTTAGTTTTTAAAGGGGGCACCAAGCCATGACTCTGTGTATCCAGGGAGAGCTCTTTGGTTTTAGTAAGTCCTTGAAATAAAGACCCAAATCTCTGAATTCTGAGTTCAAAAGATTGAGATGCTTTGAAAGAAATGTCAGTTCTCCATTATAATGATGATAGGGATGAACCCACTTTGTGGTGGTGGAGATGCATAAAATGCATTTAAAGTGCTTTAAACTACATCTTCTATAGAGCTTTGAGAATTGTGATTAGTAACATAATCCCAACCCTCTGATTTAAACATTGCTGTGGGAAAAGGGGGTCTAAGAACCCTTTGATACAATCTATTTTGGTATGACATATTTTTCTTATTATAGAAGATTAACATATAGGTTGCTCTTTTCTACTGGAGAGATTTACACTTTCAACAGTATGACGTTCAATACCAGTGAAAATGTAATATAGTCCCCAAGTTTGTGCATTTGTTGCTTATTTAATGACTGTGTAGAATGAAATTTAGAACAGCACCAGCACTGGATTGTACACCGTTAGTGAACAGCAACAATTTCTCCTGGAGTAGCTCATGAACAAACAAACAGAAATGGGTTATTATTTCCCTTTCTCGGGCTGATTATTGAGGCTCCGCACTCTATAATTCCAACCTGGGAAAACTCATTTAGCCAAGATGTTCTTAGAAATAGGAAACAAGGTAAGGCTTCCAATCCACCTTTCCCCAGATGGGAAATGTTTGCTTTTGCTTGCTTGTTTTTCCATATATTTTTAAGCCTGCATTAGTTCCGAACACTCTGTCTGTGGTGCAGGACTGCATATAAAGAGAATGGCTACTTCGTGGCCTGTTGGGTTTGCCACCTTTGATTGGTCTCATTTACATTTTGATTCAGTTATTTTCTGGGGAGAGACATTTGATCTTGTTCAGATATAGCTTCGTTATGCTTTCAATTTTACACACACACACACACACACACACACACACACACACACACACACACACACACACAGTGTGTGTGAGTGTGTGTGGTGTGTGTGTGTGTGTGCGCGTGTGTGTGTAAAGAAATATAATACAGGTAGTCCTCGACTTACAACAGTTCTTTAGTGACCGTTTGAAGTTACAACGGCACTGAAAAAAGTGACTTTTCACATTTGCAGCATCCCCAAGGTCACATGATCAAAAATCAGACACTTGGCAACTGACTCATATATATATGACGGCATCCCGGGGTCATCTTTTGCGATCTTCTGACAAGCAAAGTCAACGGGGAAGCTAGATTCACTTAACAACCGTGTTACTAACCTAACCACTGCAGTGATACACTTGACAACCGTAGCAAGAAAAGTTGTAAAATGAGGCAAAACTCACTTAAGAAATGTTTCACTTAGCAGCAGAAAGTTTGGGCTCAATTGTGGTTGTAAGTCGAGGACTACCTATAGTTAAACTAGTAAGGTATGGTACAGAGTAATGAGGAAGCCCTTTAGCGGGAGAGGGAAGAAGCAGATAAATGCTGTATAAGCCTAGACAAATGGGGAATAATGGGAAAACATCTTGGACAGACACCCGCTGAATTCATATGACGATAAAGGCCTTCATGGATGTGAAGTTTGCAGCCTATTTCCTGGCTGCTTGTTCCTTTACATAATACTGTAGTTTATCTGGATCACTATAACGTTTGTAGGTTCTTCTTTTGTCTCTTAACAACTACTATATCTTTTTCAGTTGTTGCTATTCTGGGGAATGATCAGAGAAGCTATGTGTTCTGAAAGAGTGTATGCTAAACTGTGATGGATATGGACAAACCATATATTGAATGGCTGCTGATTGGAAGATCTGTATCCTGATGTTTGCTTGGTGCTGGTTTCACTATAATATATAATACATATCCAAAGGTTTCTATTAAAGAGAAAAGAATGAATAAAACTAAAATATGCCCAGGTCATGTTTTGAATGACAGGAAAAAAGCCAACAGGAGACATGGAGGTTCTGCCTTTAAGGGCAGTAAGAAAATGTCCACAGGAAATCGGTAGCAGGTAATCTAATTCTTAGAAAACAATTCTTCTTTGCCTTATAGATATAGCAGTGACTCTGCCAGAAACCTGAACGGGATGCCATACATCAGCTATTCATAAAGGGACAATATGTTTCACAAGAAAGAATATTGAAGTTGCAGCATTTGTTAAAATTGTTTTCAGTTAGGAGCATGCAGTCCAGGGGTGGGTTCTAACTTACCTTGCTGCTGGTTCGCTTCCTCCCGCGCCGCGTGGCTGCGCCTCGTGGGCGTGCGCGCGCTTTGCGCGTGCATGCGTAGTACAAAAAATTAAAAAAATTAAAAAAAAAAGCCAAAAACAAGATGGCGACACATGCGCAGTGCCGTAAACTCGGCTTCTGCGCATGCGTAGAAGAAAAAAAAAATTCAAAAAATAAATAAATAAAAAATAAAATAAAAATAAAAGATGGTGGCGCCCACAGACCGGCACCGACCGAACCGGATTCGTGACGTCATCGTGACATCACCAGCGGGTCGCTACCAGTTCGGGCAAACCGGTCCGAACTGGGAGGAACCCACCTCTGATGCAGTCTATTTGGAACCAAGGGTCATAATTGGCCACTGACTGACATACCAAAGGAAGATGAATTCCAAAAAGGAAGGGAGTCAGTCAGTCATTAATTTTTAAGTATAGTTCACATGATTTAATTAAATAAGTCAACATGTTTGTTTTGCACGTATTTAATAATTTTCCCCTTCTGTTGCTTAAAAATTACAATTCAGTAATTTTATAGGAATGCTCTGGAGAAAAGTACACCTGTTTTAAGCCTTGTGAAGTGGAACCACTGCAGATGGGAGCATTCAGATGAGTAAATATGCCATCTAAGATCCTAGTAGCGATTCCAGTTTGAAGCGGCAACTATGCTGAAGACAGTAAAGAGAGTTTCCAATGAATTGCTTCTCCTGCATGACCTGGTTGAGAAGGAATATACTACCGGTAGTCCTTGACTTACGATCACAATTGGGGCCAGAATTTCGGTTGCTAAACAAGGTGGTTGTTGCGCCTGATTTTACCACCTTTTTTTTTGTCACGGCTGTTAAGTTAACGCGGTCATTAAGTGAGTCTGACTTCCCCTATTGACGTTGCTTGTCGGAAACTGGTTGGTAAGGTATCAAATAGTGATCACGCCAGGACACTGCAAATGTCACAAATACATGCTGGTTTCCAAGTGCCCGAATATGATTGTGGGAATCACATGATTGTGGGAATGCTGCAACGGTCATAAGTACGAGAATCTGTTGTAATACACTTTTTCAGTGCTGTTATAACTTCGAACAGTCAGTAAATGAATGTTTGTAAGTCAAGGACTATCTGGACTGAGATCATGTTTTGTAAGGCAGGGGGTCCCCAACCCCCAAGCGACAGCCCGGGACTCGGCCTTGGCCCGTTTGGACCCGGGCCTCACAAACGTCGGGTGTGTGCACAGCTATACTTGCATGAACGGCGGGCGTGTGTGCTTGCGTACGAAGCTCCATTTGTGCGAGCGTGTTTGTCCGCTGCTTGCCTGGAACCATCCCCCCCCGCCACTGGTCCACAAAGGCAGAAAGGTTGGGGACTGCTGTTGTAGGGAATGCAGGCTCTCTGCTGTTCGAAATTTGTCTGAATGGAGTTTGCGTGCTGAAGTAGTCAGAACTCCAGTGTTGGGAAGGAGAGGGCCATGGACTTCTGAGAGACTTCACTACCCTGTTCCACATATAACTAGCTATGAATCTCTGTAGTGAAGATGGACTCTAGAACAGCAACACTATCTGAACCTTTGTGACATTTCAGGCAATGATAACCCACAGGCTTGTCCCAGGTAAGCACCAACCCAGCTTACATAGATGGCTGTGCCCTATATTACATCAATGTAATAATGTAAGTACAATGAGATCTAGGCTAAGATCTTATCTTATTAAATGACATTAATACAAGGCTAACAGAATCCGCATCATTTGCGATTTGCAATCATTTGCAATTTGGATGTGGACTCTGTTAGCCTTATATTAATGTCATTTTCTGAAGTTCACTGGCACTGCTTATCTCCAACGAGAGGGAGGATTTATTGGAATCGCCTGGTCCAGGTCTTTTTAAGGATACTATTGGTTTCCAATGAACACTTGGAGACCTTTCCAGGAATTTGGTAGAAAACTCTACCACACCTGGCTGATATCTGGAAACAACAGTTGACAAGTGAACTGGATGAGATTCTCCCTGCCACTACCTTCCTTCTTTGCACCTGATTCCTTGTCTTTCCTTCCCTTTATGGCAGGGGTCTCCAAACTTGGCACCTTTAAGACTTGTGGACTTCAAGTTCCAGAGTTCTGGGAATTCCTGCTTTATGGGGAATGTTCTCAAGAAGGTGGTAGGAGGTTGATTCCAGGGCATCAATCAGTTTTTTATTTTTATTTTTTAAATAATGATTTATTTCATTGTTGTAAGCCTCTCAAACTTAAGAAGCTGGATAATTTTTCTCAGTGTTTCTCTACTACCCAGCTCCTTAAGCAGGTAGAAAGAATAAGGTTATTGTTCCTCTTATCATCATAATCTGAGCTACATTTATCATGAGGATTCTTATGCACATATTCCACATTCCAAACAGTTTGAATATATTTGTCCCTACTGAATAAATAGAGGTGAGAAATTCCTTTATAATGAACAAGAAGAGGAAGTAATAGAGAATTCATCACAACAGATTAATTGTCAAGTCCTACTGGGAAAAGAGCTATCCATCAACTCCAAGGAATCGGATTCGCTTCATCTGACTTCCAGTTAAATTATGTTATGCATATCTTCCTCCTATTTGACCCCAGGCCTTTCAACATGCAGCTGTAAAGAAAGTATTACTTATTTACAAACACATACAGACAATCAGACACACAATGTTTTTGGCTACCTGCAAAGATTTCTTTGTACAATCAGTCTTCAAATCCACCGTCCAACAATGATTCCATATGGTGAAGTCTCATATGTGCATTCAGTCCCAAATTCTTATTATGTCCCTGTATAATTGCTATGTCTGATGATAAGAGCTATTAGAAAACACACTAAAGATGCAATTTAAATGTCAGTGTTTGGCTTTCAGTGTTTAAAGGTTCTCTTTTCCTCTTTGAATCATTCAGAACAACTCTCCATGCATTGTGATGTCACAATGCTCTTTATTTCTACACTCACTCCACTATAAAGGTTGGTGCTGGTAGACATGCTAGAGGTAGTGAAGGAAAACGATATAAAACAAACCAGGAAGTCAGATGTAGAAAGAAAACAGAATAAGGTGAAGTGTATCAATACATAGCTACTTCTGGATCCTCTGAAGCCATTTATATAGTGTACAACAGAGGCAGACTCAGTTATATCTGAATTGCAGCACGCACAAAGGAATTGTGTTTGGTGCAAAGGAAAACTCCCTTTTCTCAAACACACCGTACAACATAGGTGAACTTTGATAGCTACACAATCTCTAATTAAAAATCCCACATTCATAAAACAGATTACTCCCGTTTAAGGATCTGCTTTTCAATTTTCAAAATTAATCCTATCCATAATGAACCGTATGTTTGTGTACACACACACACAAACAATGGATCACATAAATTAGTTAGGATTCATTTTGAAAACTGAAAAGCAACTGTGTGTTAAATTAGATACAGGAATTGATATTTGTATTCCTGGCCTTAATAACAATAACAACATAAATAAAATCAGTTAAATTAGAGAGTAGCCTGATTGAGTTTAATCAATACGAAAGTGAGTCAGGTGGAGAATTTAATCTTGGGCTTCAGTGAAATCTTATAAATAAGCCAAGAGACCAGTGCAAACAGTAAAGAGATTCAGCTATAAACTGAAAGCATTGTTTATTGTTCCTTTGCTGCCTTAAATGGATTTTGCTTTTCTTTAAAACAAACTTTAACATTCCAAGTGATGAATTCCAATGAAGGGATTTATTCCAGCATTTTTTTTTTAATGCAAAGGAAGAAAAAAAAAATCCCTGAAAAGAGTTCAGCAGGGAGAAAAAGAGAAAAACCACCCACTGCATACTGCAAAGGAGCCTTTATTAACATATCAGGCGCACTGCATATAAAATGTGCCTTGGGAACAGGGATCCTGCCTGCAGACA
Source organism: Thermophis baileyi (assembly GCA_003457575.1). Taxonomy (NCBI): domain Eukaryota; kingdom Metazoa; phylum Chordata; class Lepidosauria; order Squamata; family Dipsadidae; genus Thermophis; species Thermophis baileyi. The sequence continues at coordinate 2,320,275 of QLTV01001177.1, read as the reverse complement.
GGAGAGAAAATGCCTCCGAAGGTGTATTAATGATTAACATTTCCACCTAACATCATGGCTTGCAAGCCCATGCTCCGCACGCCCTTTCAATAGAAAATAGACACGCCTAGTATATTTTCTAGGGTTATACTTGTATATACTTCACCTAGTAGCTGTTTTACTGACACAGCAGGCGTGAAATCTCTATCAAAAGGAAATGATGGCTGACAGCAGAACTTAATCCTAATATGTAAAAAAACCCCATCCATTTCTCTGGCCAAAGAGCAACTCATCAATGAAGGAGATGGCTCTGAAATATGTGCTATGCAAGAAGTTGGTCAGCATTTTCTGAGAGCCTCATACATAACCTGGCAGATGAAAATGGCACTGAGGATCTAGATCTAGAGACAAGAAGAGAGATTGAAAAAGTTTTCAATTTGCCTAGACCAGGGGTGTCAAACTCAAGGCCCAGGGGCCGGATCAGGCCTGTGCGGTGCTTAGATCTAGCCCTCGGGGCCACCCTGGAAACAGTGAAGGACTGGCCCGCGGTGCCTCTGCAACTGAAAACGGAGCTCGGAAGAGCCGCATGCGGCGGCCCTTGCGAGCTCCGTTTTTGGCTGCGACGGCCTCCTGCAACCCTCTGCCAGTGAAAATGGAGCTCAGGTTAGGGTTAGGGAGCCTGTTTTCACTGGCAGAGTGCTCGGGCCACCACAGGCGCCCCCGACACGAGTGATGTTGAGTTGGCCATGCCCCCCCCCCTGCGGTCAAACACAACCCTGATGCGGCCCTCAATGAAATCGAGTTTGACACCCCTGGCCTAGACCTTCCCCCATGCATCATGAGCCGCGGTGGCGCAGTGGTTAGAGTGCAGTACTGCAGGCTACTTCTGCTGATCACCGGCTGCCAGCAGTTTGGCAGATCGAATCTCACCAGGCTCAAGGTTGACTCAGCCTTCCAGCCTTCCGAGGTTGGTAAAATGAGGACCCAGATTGTTGGGGGCAATATGCTGACTCTGTAAACCGCTTAGAGAGGGCTGTAAAGCACTATGAAGCGGTATATAAGTCTAAGTGCTATTGCTATTGCTATCAATGTAAGTGTGCTCTAAAAGTTCATCCACTTACTGATTACCCAAACATACAAAGAATGGTCCAGATCCTATTTTTTTAAAATGAGTCTGTTACTTCTCTTGTATCAATCTCAATACAGGTAGTCCTTTACTTACGACCAGTTGCTTAGTGACTGTTAGAGGTTTTGACGGACCCCCCCCCCAAAAGCTACATACAAAGTTAGACATTCACTGCCACCCTGGTAGTCACGTGACTATTTTTAAAAAATGAGCCTGTTACTTTTCTCGTATCAATCTCAATACAGGTAGTCCTTTACTTACGACCGGTCGCTTAGTGACTGTTAGAGGTTTTGACGGACACCCCAGCCCCTCAAAAGCTACATACAAAATTAGACATACACTGCCAGTCCGGCAGTTTGTGACCAAATTTTGAGTAATTGGCAATGGACTGTATTTATGATCATTTGCAGCATTATATCACATAGCTGCAATTTATGACTTTTTCCCCGCAGAAACTGGTATTTACCTATGGTTTCTGGGGGGGGGGGAAAGCCCCATAGCAAACAATGGGTTTGCTTAGTGCCGCAAAAGAGATTGTAAACTTGAGTCTAGTCATGTGTGATAACCTGCTTTATGATTATCATGTCTTCCAATCATAACTGGCAGGCTCACTTATGGTTGTATGTTGAGAACTATCTGTATCTCCCTTTCCATCTCTCTCTTTTTCTCAACACACACACACTCACACATACAACCAGTAAACTTTACTCTCCCATGCGCCTGGCTTGTGTGTTATTTTCCTGCAAAGGTTTTGTTGCCCAGTTTGGTAACAAAAGGGAGGTGTGATGGCTCAGAACATCGTCAGCTGGAAAACTGATAGTCTGGGTTTGAGACCTGAGCGCCACGTGACGGGGTGAGCTCCCATTACTTGTCCGAGCTCCACCTAGCAGTTTGAAAGCATGCAAACGCGAGTAGATAAATAGGTACCGCTTCTATGGAAGGTAACAGTGTTCCATGCGCCTTGGCGTATAGTCATGCTGGCCACATGACCACATGGAAGTGTGTTTGAACATCATTGGCTCCCTCGGTTAGGAAACAGAGATGAACACTGCCCCCTTGAATTGGATGCTACTGGATAGGGGAAACTTTACCTTTACCTTGGTAACAAAACATCTGCAGCAAAATAACATACAAAGTAAACCTCTGCACACCTTGAAAATGATCTGGAAGAGGCACTTTGGAGCACATGGGGATACAGTTCAGCCTCTGTTCAAAATATCTCTGACTTTTTTTTCAGGCTTGTGCACAAGGAAATGTATGACTGATGTTACAGACAGATACTATGTTCACATATCCTGCATTCCAAAACATATTTTTTTTAAAAACTGGCCATGAGACTGCATGACCATAAAATACATTTCGTTAAACAGTACATTATAATACACAATGCATTGTCTAAGTACATCTATACACCGATACCAAGGCACGAAATATATACATTCACTTTCAGCTTGACAAACCCATTGAAGTATTTTGACATCCGAAGGAAAATAAAACCCGCAGAAGAAAAATCTTCCCATGCACAGAACACGCTTTTATAGATCTGTGTATTGGCTACGTAGTTGTCGCCTATAGCTGCAATCTTTCTAACCCAGAATGCTATACTGACAAAGTGAACACCGTATACGGTGGCTAAAAGTACTTGCTTATATTTGGGAAGATGCAGGGTGTGAACTCTGAAAAACACCTCAAATGTGGAGTCCTCCTAAAAAAAGATCACGCATCACAATGGTACATATCCCTTCACAGCCTGAACATCAAATCCATTCTTAGCGGGCAAAGAACAGAATCAATAGTAGAGAGAAAAGTGGGGAGACAGACAAACCGACACAGAGAAGGAATGTTTCAAAACAACAATTCCAGCTGTTTGTGGACCTTAGTACCAAGCATAAAACAAAACCAGATTCGTTCATAAAGCAACATCATTTAGAAATAATAAATACGAAGCTGCAATTTCACAAGCAAACCTTGCTTCCCCCCCACCCCCCACAAGCAACTTTCAATTTAAATAGACAACTCATGACCTGAAGGTCATTGTTTCAGAAATATTTTCTTACCTAGACTGATTAACAGAATGACCAAGGGTGGGCAAAAAAGCAGTGGGAGGATAAATGGCTTCCAATTTCCTGCCAGTTTTCCCATTGGCTTCGCTTCTGGTAAGCTGCAGGGAGCTTTAGACAAATTCATATCACATGACTGCAGCTAACCACGGATGACTGCGATGGTGCAACAGCGTTATAGGGTGGCACGGCAGTGCTCCACCAGCCACAACTTTACCAATTGTTTGTTTGTGTCCCACCAGCTCAGTGTTCTGCAGGCCCTGCTGGATATGAGATGTTTTATGGGCAAGTTACATTCATGGGTCTTAACGACAGCCCATATCAAAGTGGTGTTTTCTTTCTGACAATTTATTTCCCTATAGACTACCCTTTTAAACCATCTTGGGTTGCATTTACAACAAGAAACCTAGGGTTGCATTTACAATGCAATTTTCTTTTTTGTTGGCCAGTTTTTAGCAATTTTAGCCATGTTTTGTGTGTGAATGTGGTGGGTTGTCTGGTTTGACTGTGAATGGAAGAGTATGTCTGATTGGTTGTGTTGGGGAGAATGGGAGAGGCGGAAGAAACCTAGGGTTGCATTTACAATGCAATTTTCTTTTTTGTTGGCCAGTTTTTAGCAATTTTAGCCATGTTTTGTGTGTGAATGTGGTGGGTTGTCTGGTTTGACTGTGAATGGAAGAGTATGTCTGATTGGTTGTGTTGG
>QLTV01001177.1:2282829-2302287 GCA_003457575.1 Thermophis baileyi | reverse complement strand
ACAGGAAACGTTTGGTTGAGGTTATTGCTGCCAAAGGAGGGTCAACCAGTTATTAAGTCCAAAGGTTCACATACTTTTTCCTCCCTGCACTGTGAATGTTTACATGTTATGTTCAATTAAACCATGGCAACATCTAATGTTTGTGTAGTATTATTTTAAGCAGACTGTGTTTTTCTATTGTTGTGACTTAGATGACGTTCAGAGCACATTTTATGACCAATTCATGCAAAACTCCACGTAATCCCAAGGGGTTCACATACTTTTTCTTGCAACTGTATGTTGTAGTCACATATTGAACATAAAATAAACAATAACAGGGTTGGAAGGGACCTTGAAGGTCTTCTAGTCCAACATCCTGCTCAAACAGGAGATCCTATCTCATTCCAGATAAATGGCTGTCCAATCTCTTCTTGAAAATCTTCAGTGATGGAGCACCCACAACTTCTGGAGGCAAGCCATTCCTCTGATTAATTATTCTCACTGTCAGGAAATTTCTCCTAAGTTCTAGATTGGATCTCTCTTTAATGATCTTCCACCCATTACTTCTTGTCTTGCCCACAGGTGCTTTGGAGAATAGGTCAACCTCTCAAGTACTGGAAGAACCTATCATATCGCCCCTAGTTCTTCTCTTAGACAGACTAGAACATACACAGTTCCCTCATTCATTCATTTTTATAGTTTTATAGCCTCCAGATCCCTCATTATCTTTGATGCTCTTCTCTGCACTCTTTCTAAGGCCTCAATATCTTTTTCATGTTGTGGTGACCAGAACTGGATACAGTATTTCTAGGTTCTACCATATCGCAAGATCTAAAATGGACACCTAACATCAAAAACGTCATCAAAAAAGCACAACAAAGAATGTTCTTTCTGCGCCAGCTCAGGAAGCTCAAACTGCCCAAGGAGCTGCTGATACAGTTCTACAGAGGAATTATTGAGTCTGTCATCTGCACCTCTATAACTGTCTGGTTTGGTTCTGCAACCCAGCAAGACAGACACAGACTTCAGAGGATAATTAGAACTGCAGAAAAAACAATTGCTACCAACCTGCCTTCCATTGAGGACCTGTATACTGCACGAGTCAAAAAGAGGGCTGTGAAAATATTTACAGACCCCTCACATCCTGGACACAAACTGTTTCAACTCCTACCGTCAAAACGACGCTATAGAGCACTGCACACCAGAACAACTAGACACAAGACCAGTTTTTCCCCGCACGCCGTCACTCTGCTGAACAACTAATTCCCACAACACTGTCAAACTATTTACAACGTCTGCACTACTATTAATCTTCTCATCGTTCCCAGCACCCATCTCCTCCCACTAATGACTGTATGACTGTAACTTGTTGCTTGTATCCTTACGATTTACATTGACTGGTTCCTAATATGATTTAATTGCTTATTTGTACCCGGACTATCATTAAGAGTTGTACCTTATGATTCTTGACGAACGTATCTTTTCTTTTATGTACACTGAGAGCATATGCACCAAGACAAATTCCTTGTGTGTCCAATCACACTTGGCCAATAAAAAATTATATTCTATTCTATTCCAAATGTGGTCTTATCAGTGCAGTATAATGTGGTGCTATCAGTTCATGTGATCTTGAAATTATCCCTCTGTTGATGCGATCAAGGACTGAATTAGCTGTTTTGGCAGCTGCAACACACTACTGGCTCATACTTAAATGGTGATCTAGTACGACACATAGATCCCTCTCATAGTTACTACTATTGAGCCAGGTACCTGTGCATTTGGTTTTTCTTGACTATGTATAGGAACTTACTTTTCTCACCACTGAATTGCATTTTGTTGGATAGGGCCAACAAAAAAGGAGGAAGAGAAATAAGAGGAACAATTTAGTCACTGCTGGGCATATTTGAGAGTTCCAGTCACTTGAGAAATATCTTTGATATTTATTCCCAGGGCAGGAGAAAAATGAAGCTTCTTAGTTATTCTGTTGTGCCTCCTGTAGCTCAAGTTACTTTTTAATTAATAAATGGAAACTTGAAAACAAGGGATCTGAATTAAAAAAAAAAACAATTAACATACTGAATTCTTGAATTCCATGTATTATGCAAAATATTTACTTCTTGCAAATAATTAAAAAGTCTGATTATTTGACAAAAAGGATGTAGTCTTCAAAAATGGGAGTTAATTCTAATCTTGGGGTGTTGTTTGAAGATGCTTTGTTGACATTATTAATGTATTTGATTTATTACAGTTTACTGAAAAAACCTGTACCTCTCAAGTCAACATCAAAGGAACCTGATATAATTTTTAATGGATATTACTAGTTAAAAAGTCCCAGTTCTAATTCTACAAAACGTTTGTATCTTGCAAGAACATGTATTAATACTTTCCATGTGACATTCAGGCTAATTCAGCTCACTGCCAGCAGTTCGATCCTCACCGGCTCAAGGTTGACTCAGCCTTCCATCCTTCCGAGGTCGGTGAAATGAGGATGTAGATTGTTGGGGGCAATATGCTGACTCTGTAAACCGCTTAGAGAGGGCTGTAAAGCACTATGAAGCAGTTTATAAGTCTTATTGCTATTATATTGTATGTTATATAATATTGTAGATTATATTTATAATGTAACGTAATATGATGTGATGTGACATGATATGATAAAATATCATATCTACCCTCTGGAATAATCTTCTGTCAAAGGTGAGATCTTCCCTCTCACTCCTGGCCTTCTGGAAGAGACTAAAAACTTGGCTCTCCCACTTAGGCTGGGACGCCGACAGGGGCCTGCTAAATAGGGGGTGACTGACAGGATAAAGAAGATTCTTAACCCCCAGACTGGCCATCATCTTGGCTTTTAATTTTAATTTCTAACTTATTATTCTATTTTCATTGTTTTTAAACTTTTGAACTTTTATTATACTGTAAATTATGGTAGTGAGATGGGCAGCCTAGAAATACAATTAAATATATATATATATTGGTGAGCCACTTTGGTATAGTGGGTAAGGTCCCGGCTTAGAAACTAGGAGACTGTGAGTTTTGCCTTAAGCATGAAAAACTGGCTGGGTGACGTTGGGCCAGTCATTTTCTCTCAGCCCAAATTGTGGGGAAAATAGGGAAGGAGGAGTATTATGTATGTTCGCCACCTTACATTACTTATAAAGTAATAAAGGCGGGATAGAAATCTATCAATTTATCAAACAAATGATGTGTTTATGCAATTACATAAAATCTACCATAACCAATTAGTTAGCACATATAAGCTTAAAGTCTTTCAAAAATCAAAAGAATGCAATGGAATCATATTAAAGTTCTTTTTAAGTTAGATAATTATATTGGGAGATTGTACGTGCAACTCCAGTTGCAGTCATGTTGTTGTAAAGATGTCATATGTTTGGTGTTATTTTATAGCTAAGGATAAGAGCCAGTATTTGGGTCAATGTATGTATGTACAGTATGTATGTATGTATGTATGTATGTATGTATGTATGTATGTATGTATGTACGTACTGTATGTATGTTCACTAAGCTACACAGGTATGTTGACTTACAATGGCAATTCTGGAAGTTTCTGTTGCAGTTGTTTGACAAATCTTGTGTGGTCATTAGCTGCAATGTCAGGCGATCACCATTTGTGAACTCCTGCCAGCTTCCCCATTGACTGGTCATTAACCAAAGACTACCTATATTTCTTATTAGCAAAGGAAAGTAGTCATGATACAGTGCTTAAAACAACCCAGTAAATATGATACCTCACCCATTTTCACTTGGACTTGCAAAACATTTTCCTCCTTGTAAGGGACTGTTGGTTTAGTTGCTGAGTATATTAAAGACCATTCATTTAGAGAGAGAGAAAAAAACTTGGATGATGAATGTTCATTTTTATCTTGCAGTTATATAAAACTAATTTGATTTTTTTTTTAAAAAACTGAACAACTGTGACAGCTTAAAAATTAATGATCAGTAATAACATTCATACAACTAAAGTGCTAACTTCAGAATTCATATTGCAGACTGAACTGGACGGCTCACGGGCTTGGTAATGAGCTTGAAGGCCTTTTATCACTGCCAATTTGAAGTTCTATTTGTAAACGTGTAGAGTAGCTTTAAAACAAATCACAGTTCAGTTGCCCCATTCACGTCTCAATCTGCAACCGGCTTAAGGACCGAGTGTTCCATATTGAGATAAGCATGTCCCTGATGCCTCAATTCCAATGAACCATAGCATGAAACATAAAAACAATGGCTCTGTAATTAGATGCAATGAAATGAGATAACAGAACCATTCTCTCCTGGTAAGAACAAATGGGATAGGCATATAAAAGCTCTACAAGGAGACAGAAGCCTTGGCAGCACCAATTGCCTCTTAAGGCAGGAAACCTGCATTAGTTAATAAACCAAAGCGAGCTGCTGACATGGTGATGGATGTAATTAGTGTACGAGGGGTCCTTCGTGCTCTCTGAGCTTGGTTATTTTCTTTCAGATGTTTTGTTACCCAAACTAGGTAACATCATCAGTGCTAGTAGGGAGTGGGATCTGCTCTTATTTCATATTGCTGTCAGTGTTGGTGGGAGTGGTCTTGGTAGTCCTTTGATTTGGCTGTTTACTATTAGCTTGGCAGTTCCTTGACTGGGATATTGTTTACTTCTTGATTGTTGGTATGCTCTTGATGTTAATCTCTGCTCATCCTGGTGGGGAGGTGTTTTGGGTTTTTTTGTTCCGTTTGGCTTGTTTATTGTGCCTTTTGAATGGTATGTATTGTCTATATCTATGAGCTGTCAATTTGTCAGAGTGCCAGGCTTCCAGGAATTCTCTAGTGTTTTTTTTGGACTTGACTTGATCTAGGATAGTCACAGTTCAACCACAGTTGAAACTATGGTTAAGTCGGTCTATGTGTTGTGGAATTAAGGAGATTTCATCATGTCTTCTGACAGCTAGCTGGTATTCATGGATGCGTTCTGCCTGTTTGCCCTAAGAAGTGGCTCTTGCAATCTTCACACTCTATGCTGGCTGAGAAATTCTGGGAGTTGAAGTCCACAAGTATTAAAGTTGCCACGGTTGGAGACCCCTGCTGTAGATGATTCCTGTTTTCTTTTCTTGGGCTGCTGGGTCTTTTGGCTTACGTAAGATCTTTTGGTCTAATAGCATACTAATAATGAGACTAGTTGATGGTACAGATGAAATGATTGGGGTAGATTTGCTTCGGTTATCTGTCTATAGTTGCATGGACACAGAGCTAATCCTGGAAGCACTGGGAGAAAAAGCCATTATTTTTGGTGTAAGAACATTGGAGTAAACATCCAGTCCTTTTAAAACTTAATGAAAGATGGAGGATGCTCTCTGGCCATTTTAAAGACTTTTTAGAAAGTAAGAAGAAACCCCTACTCTTCTCCTAAGGATAGACACTAGTTAAATCAGGGCTGGCTAGAGAATTCTGGGAGTTGAAGTCCACACATCTTAAAGTTGCCAAGGTTGGGAAACCATGAGTTAGATGGGCCTGGATATGCTGACAGCGAAATATCTAAATTCACTCTAATGAAATTCTTTTTAATATCCAGCTGAGCACATTTAAGATACCACACAAGATAATAAATGATTTGTTGGTGTTATTATCTTAAGATATTTATGCTGAAACATTCTCATATATTGGAACAATACTGTAATGATTCTCACTGTTATCGCTTAACGAGATGCATTCAGCTAAAATATCTCTGATGGGTTGCCACTCCTAGCTTTAAAACGTAATTAACTTCCTTTACTTAGGGGAAAAAAGCATTTTCGTAATATGATATCTGACTTAATAAAATATACATAAAGAGGAAGGGGAAAGCTAGCAGAGAAATCCAATCAACATACATGAATCTAAAGAGAATATTGTGCTACTTAGCTAAACTCCAAATAGACCAAATATAGAAACATTATTGGAAACCTGGAGTAACACAACACTGCAGAGATTCAACAAGAGACATTATTGGAAGGGATGACTGGACATTCATTCTCCAAAGAAAAATTACCAGTTTGACCCAGAAGCTACTTCAGGAGCTATGGTGTGCCACGGAGACATTTGCAAGTAACCAAAAGATGATTTAAAAAAAAAACAAAGACTCCTCCTTTTGCTTTCTCTTCTACCATTTTGGGTATTGAGGGAACAAAGAGAACTGTAGAGTAACATTAAAACTGTCCCTTAATTCAACACTTTTGGATCTGTCAGGCGTACCACTCCCATAGTCTTCAACTCTGTCTATCTTGGTGGAACAAGGCTGGGGAAAACTACCTACAATATTAAGTACCACTGATTTTCAGATTCAGTCTGAAAATGGGGAGTTTGACATCAAACATGTCTGGCATTTCTATTAGTAAACCTGAAGAAAGCAAAGGGAAGGAAGCTATGCAGAGAGGCCTCCCTCTTCCTTCTATATTGAAAAGTATGCCAGCCGCTCAGGAATTCTGGGAGTCAAAGTCCACAGGTCGTAAAGGGGCCATCATTCCCTACCCCTAGCCTAAATAGATGGTTCTGAACACTGCAGAAAGAAAGTTGAGAAGATCAGCCCTCCATTATATAAACCTCACCTTGTTCATGGACACTGGAAAGGCTTATTAAAAGTAGCCTTTTTCTGATTCCCTTTGGTTTAATTAAAATGTTTAGGAGCCTTTTAATTAGGTCAAAGTATAGACATGGGGAGAACTTTCCTATGGAGAATACTGAGATGAACTGAATTTTTCTTTTAATCAAATATTTGGCGAGGATGTGACTTTCTTGTTTGTAAACAGCTATATGGAAGCTAAATATATTTATTCATGACTTGACAAGAAATATAGCTCCGTAATTAATCATTTCCCTATCTAATTCAAACCACATAGAAAAAGCACAAACAGAACTTGTAGCCCCTTCTCATTATGGAAGTCAGCTATATACAAATGAATGATTATCTGCATTATCAACCATCTACACATGTGTGGCTCTTTTCAGCATCAACAATGCTGTACCTTTGATGCCTGTTGCTAATCTCACCCACGTTCACTCAGCCTTTGTTTTGTTTTAAATTAAGAAAATCCCCTTACATATGAAATGCGCTCTATCAAGGGCTATTAAAACTATTGTTTTAGGTTATCTATTAATTGCAGGCTTCTCTATTTGTATTCACTTCTAAGAGGCTCACCCTTATTAATGGAAAACTCTTTCGAAAATCTGGTGGCACAGAAATGTGAAAGGTCAAGGGTTGAGGTATATTTGTTGAGAGCCACACAAGGCTTTTAGCATCAGAAAATTATGATTTGGAAAACAAAACAACCGAGCTCTTAGCATATGGACCAAAAGTGTGGTGGTGGTGGGGAAATCATCAGAGAATAAACTTAAAAAGTACTTAGTAAATTAATTGGCATTACTACAGGGACAGTTTGATTCCTGTTTTCCAACTTCTCCTATTCTACAATAAACTTTGTGATATTTTTACTGTGATTTTACCTTTATAACATTCCTAGTTAGAAAGAAATGTGGTAAAATTGGAACTGACATTCTTTCCTCTAGTGAGCTAAGTTTCTATCAATATGGAAAAAAAATAGTGCTTGGTATCTGTAAAACAATTTGTAGATTTTTTTAAAAAAGACTAGAAGATACTTTAAATATTGGTGTTTAAGTCTTTTAATAAACATATTGAATTTATTGTATTCATGTTAAAATATTCTAGGTTTCTCCCCCGTTATAAGATCTGAACTTCTTATTTTAGTTGTGAAACAATAAGTATAAGAGCAAATTTTAACCAAGTTTTAGATTTTTTATTAGATTTAATACTACCCCACCTAAATCTAATTCTCATAAATTAAACCTTATTATGTGGTTTGTTTAATTTATTTATTTATTAAACTTATATGCCACCCATCTCGCTATCCAAAGCTTCCAAATAAGAGTTATTCTTAACTAGATTATTTTTCTGGTACCTGGGTTCTTAGTTGAATAGATTAATAAATATGACATCACTGTAACATATGGTCATGATGACATTACATATTATATATGTTCAAATATGACATTACCTGTACCATATGTTCATGATGTAATTGATCATTAACACAATCAATTGCTACATCAAAAAAATCACCCTTTTTTCTAGATATCATTTAAATATATTAAGCAATAAAATTATATAAAAATGCAATTGCAGTTTGATGCTGCTTTTGTTAAGTTAAACCTGTTCTGCAAAGGAAAGCATACTCGTCCCCCTATTTCTTCTCTAACTACTATTACTACTACACCTTGTAAAAGTAACCCAGATTTTGATTGTAGAAATCTGGGTGACCTCTGTCTGGTAGCCCTAATTTTTTTTTAAAAATGTAATGAAAATACGACAGGGTCCAAACTAGAAACTTCCAGTATACTATAATATAGAATAGAAAGACAATTTGATCTTCAGACTAATTTTCAGCATCATCCAACCTTGGCATGGAAAGAAATCACTAATAAAGATAGGCTTTATATTACCATTCCAATGGTTGGCTGATGATATAAATTGCTAGTCTGGAAAATTTTGGAATGAAAGAAGAATTTGCTTCACAATGAGTAAGATTGTTGGTCTATCTAGCCCATAGTTAACAAAGCAATCCTTGGCAGTCTTTTTTGCTAACCTCAAAATGTTCCATGGAGTTGGTGGAACCTAGCCTTTCCTAGTGGGTGTGTAGTGTGGGGTCTTCGGTGCTCTTTGAGCCTGATTGTTTTTCTTGTAGATGCTTCATTACCAAACTAAGTAACATCATTAGTGCACTAGTTTGGTAATAAAAAGTCTGCAAGAAAACCACCAAGCTCAGAGAGCACTAAGCACACCCCATAGTTCAATTCTGAGCCACAAATAGTCTCTTCCATTGTTGTGTGTTAATGAGGATCCCCAGGCTTATGATTCTATGCATTTGTTTCTAATCCTAACACGCATATTCTAATTTTCATTGGTGTTGTTTTGTTATGCTATTATTATTATTATTATTAATTAAATTTGTATGCCGCCCAACTCCCAAGGGACTCTGGGCGGCTCACAACAATATAAAAAAAAACCATTAAAAGAAAACATAATAAAAACAGTTAAAAACTCATACATACCGTTTCATGGCCGGACCTCGCCAATTACAGAGGCGAGATCAACGGCCCCAAGCCTGCCAGAACAGCCAGGTCTTCACTGCTTTCCGGAAGGCCAACAGTGTGGGGGTAGTCCGGATCTCAGGAGGTAACTGGTTCCAGAGGGCTGGGACAGCCACAGAGAAGGCCCTCCCCCGGGGGCCTGCCAGCCGGCACTGTTTAGCTGATGGGACCCGGAGGAGCCCAACCTTGTGGGATCTTACCGGTTGCTGGGAGTTATGTGGTAGGAGGCGGTCTCGAAGATAACCTGGCCCTGAGCCATGTAGGGCTTTAAAGGTAATAACCAACACCTTGAATTGTGCCTGGAGACCAATAGGGAGCCAGTGCAGCTCGCGGAGAATTGCTGTAATATGGGTGTACCTAGGTGCACCCATGACAGTTCGCGCAGCCGCATTCTGGACCAACTGCAGTCTCCGAACACTCTTCAAGGGTAGCCCCATGTAGAGTGCGTTGCAATAATCTAACTTGTCTGTGTTAAGTCTCAGCCTGTTAACTCCCATCCAGACCCTCACAGCCTCCAGGCACCGGCACATCATGTCCACCGCTTCACTGAACTGACGCGGGGTGGAGATATACAACTGGGTATCATCAGCATATTGCTGATACCTCACCCCACATCGTCGGATGATCTTACCCAGCGGTTTCATGTAGATGTTAAATAAGAGGGGAGAGAGGACCGAGCCCTGAGGCACCCCGCAAACGAGGGGTCTAGGGGTCGACCTCTGTCCTCCTGCCAACACCGACTGTGACCGACCAGAGAGATAGGAGGAGAACCACCGTAACACGGTGCCTCCCACTCCCAACTCCCTTAGTCGTCCCAGAAGGATACCATGGTCAATGGTATCGAAAGCTGGTGAGAGGTCAAGTAGCACCAAGATAGAGGAATGACCCCCATCTCGGGCTCGCCAGAGATCATCTATCAGCGCGACCAACCATAAACTGCCAAGAGTCTGGTGATTTTGGGAGGTATAGTGCTGTAAATCTATCTGCCCGCCCATCCATCCATCCATCGATCCATCGATCCATCTATCCATCTATCCATCCATCCATTTGGATCACTAAGACACCATTTAATCACTTAAAATCTGCTACTGATTTTCCCATGGGGAGTGGCAACATAAGTATTTTTTGCCTCTGCTGAGCTTACGATGCTCACTTTACCCTTTAATCTTCCCCACTCCCTAGGGACCAATTTTTCCCCTTCCTACTCCACTGATATCACCTGCCACATATCTAGTGATCTTTGGAGAATAGACAGAGATCTGCTAGACTGGAGCAACACATCAGCCCCTATGTTTTTTTTAAAATGAAAATAAAAGTAAAAAACCCCAAACAATTAAAGTGTACCTAATACTTGAAAAGTAGTTACACCTGTCATATCTGCACTTCTTGGTGATAGCTCTTCAAGAAGCAGCTTGCCCAAATTGCTAGAAATGGCATGTGGAACTTTTGGCATGCAGTATAGGAGTTCCATTGCTGAGTGATATAAAGATGAAGGGGAAAAAAACATGTTCGTATCACTACCTCTGAAATTCTGTAAAAGCTTCCAACAATAGATGTGATCCACGTTGTTGTTCATTATGGATTCAGATCTTATTTTCTCTACATGTCAACAACAGGCAAAACCTGCAGACTCTGGAGACCTGGTTGTTCCCCTGGGCATTAGGGCCAGAAGGTTAGGTGAGGTGTGATTGTCATGTAGCCTTTTGTTCGAGAGGTTGATGGCCAACTCTATATATCAGTAACATAAAGTGACATAAAATAAAATTGCTCAACTGTTCAGTCAATTGATCAAAGGAACTGCTACTATTTACATGTACTCTTAAGCAAATTGGAAAAAGAATGATCTGATCATAAGGTACAAAACGCAGAAAAAAAACAACTCTGAGCAAATAATTCCCGGCACCATATCTTGATTTTAATCTAGACTAAGCTTTTAATATTAGGACAAAAATGAATTAGAAAAGCTTTGATTTGACACCCACATTTAAAGCCGGGTATGCCTTCTACTTCTTATCCCATTTCACACCTCTTTTTAAAGGAAATAAATAAAATGGTTCGGTTGTTTGATCTATTCCTTTCTTGGCATTCTAACAGGAGCCTGAATTAAAGCAGAATCCTCAATGCATTCTTTCTTTAACCTTTATGTTGATTAATCAAGTTATCAGTAAATTCATGATGCTGAAACCCTTTCCATTCTTGCAGTTGTAAAAAAAAGGTCGGCCTCAAAGACATTATAGAAATGCTGCTATTGAGAGGAATAATGGATCTTTTATTTCCAATCCATTAACGCACGTGTACAACCTGTAGTAATCACACCCCAGTTTGTACAGTACTTAATCTCTGACTGAAGCGTGTTTTGTCGACTTCTGCTTTAATTGCCACCTTTTGAGCACTGCTGTTCTCACTTTGATAACAGAGATTCTTTTCAGAAATTCTGTGCGGTTCTTTCTCCACAAAATGCACCATTTTGCAAATGAGAAAAATATTCAGATTACCGATAAGAAAAACCAAAGCAATATAGCCTTCCCTGGTGGAGACATCTGTGTATTAACATCTTTTTTTGGGACATATTGTGTGGGCAAGACTATTAAGGGATTTCTATTACAAGTCAGGTCATGAAATGCATTCATGAAATGGTTGTTATAACCATGTCATCCCATCTGTGCTCAAAACTCAAATCTTTTTTGGAGCAAAAAATATCTTATCCACGCCAGACTAAGAGCATGATGAAATATCTTACACTGCAGACAAAACCTGCAAGGAACAGATGTAATTCTTCTGATATGTTAGATAATGAAGTGGGCTGTGTCATTTTTGAACAGCTCTCCTGACCTCAATATTAGATAATGCTAAAATTATAGTTCCTTCTCCAGTAAGTTTAACTCTCTAAAATCAGCTTTTCAAATTTTCCAATCCTGTTGCCGCAAACTTTCATGCCATAGTTCACTGTCAGAAAGCTTCCCTTCTGAGTTAAATTCTATTGTGTACCTCTCTGCAGTTGTGTAATCAGTTGTGACAGGAGAGAGTTTCACAAATCAACTCTTTCACCTCACCATCTTTTATCCCACAACTATCCGTGTTTACAATGTGGGCCTTTAAAGTTTAAATTATTAAACTTTATTATGTTTAAATTATTTTATTCCTCCTGCCTTGTGATCCACAAAATACTTTTTGTTCGTATGATATAATGGAATGACAGATTAACATCAATCAGAATAGAGCTGGAAGGGACTTTGGAGGTCTTCTAGTCCAACCCCCTGCTCAAGCAGGAGACCTTATACCAGGGGTGGTATTCACTTACCTTCCCTACCGGTTCGCAAATGTGAGTGCGCGCACGACCTTCCGTGCATGCACAGAGCCTCAAAAACATCAATAAATGGGACGTCATTACGTCCGGGCAGATGGGCGGGGCCACCCGCAGTCGCCACTACCGGTTCGCCGGCTGAATACAACCTCTGCCTTATACCATTCTAGACAAGTGGATATCCAGTCTCTTCCTAAAAACCTCCAGTGATGAAACACCCACAACAAGCTGTTCCACTGATTAATAGTTCTCACTGTTAGGAAGTTTCTCCTTAATTCTAGGTTGCTTCTCTGCTTGATTAGTTTCCATCCATTGTTTCTTATCTTGCCTTCTTGTGCTTTGGAAAATAAGTTGACCCCCTCTTCTTTGAGGCAGGCCCTCAAATACTGGAACACTGCTATCATGTCTACCCAGTCCTTCTTTTTTCTAAACTACCTATAACCAATTCCTGCAACAATTCTAGATTTTGTCTCCAGGCCTTGATGGAGATGGAGTTCCTCATCTATCGTTCAAAGGGAATTAAAATTTGAATATTAATTCCCAACACCTACAGTATTTGGCTTTTAGCAGCATACTGTATCTCTTTCAACTAATTTATAGTATTGGTTGCATTATTATTGTTTACGTTTAAATAAAAATTGCTTTCTTTACTTCTTCTAAAGTCCAACTTGTTACTTTTTATTTCTAAGTCAGGAAACCCAATAACACATACTTCTGAAAAAGGATACAAATTTAGGTCTACATTCATGCATCCTAATTAAAATCATATGTTTCTGAAATTACGTGATTTTCATTATCTGTTAGCAGTGATACTCTTTGTATTGTGTGACTCCACAATATACTGCTGACTATTCAAGCTTGAAACTCTTAAAAGTCAGCCTAGTTTAGGTCACATTACTTGGCTTTAGAATTCAAAAAAATAATGGCTTGTTTTGTGACCACATTTACTCTGATTTAAATAATGCTTAGAAAATATACTAAATCCAATCTGGAATTATGTATTCAAGGAATACGAATCCTGCAGCTACTACTGGGATTACAACGGGCTTTTAGGATTACAACCTAATTATGGACTTTCTTTTAAATATGTTGCTAAATTTCATATTCATCACTAGGCATTATAAAAACCGCAGCAGGTACTGATGTAGATTTTACTCATCAGTAATAATGAGATCCTTATTTTAGTTTGGAAAACTAACTTTTCTATTTTTCAGCTTGCAGAAATCAAATTCAAATCTGAATCCACAGTTCATTAAATTCAGAGTTTTAACTGAATATAATATACATTCATGATACAGTAGATAATTTATTTTGCTTTGCACGATCACAGTGAAGGATAAACTTTGCATGGCCCCAACTTCAATCTTCAAGCCATTGAGCTTCCCTTTTCTTCTGAGATCATAGAACTCATTATCAAACACCAATCAGAATGTTTCTTCACAGCCGTGAGAACTAAAACCTGTGCTTTTCAATCTCAGGAATGAAAAGAGGAAGCTATTTTAGCCTAAATAAAATCACATGTAGTCTAATGGTATCTACGTTGACCGAAGTGGTTCTTCGCTTCCATCTAAAGGTGCAAAGGAGGGAAACTAGGACTTTCTGTGGGGAACCTAGCCATTCCTCAACTCAAGAAGACAGACTTCTAAGTTCCAAATTCTTCTCTTGTGCAGAATTTATGACATTGATGGCATCAAATGTAGCTTGACACAAAAGCCACAAGCACAACAAGAAGCAATGGATGAAAACTGATCAAAGAGAGATCCAACCTAGAATTAAGGAGAAATTTTCTGACATTGAGAATAATTAATCAGTGGAACTGCCTGCCTTCAGAAGTTGTGGATAAATACAACAAAAGAACTCTATACCTACTATTACACATGTTAACAGCGGCGAGATTAGCCTTTGCTCAGAAATGGAAAGATAAGGAGACCCCTACAGAAGAAGAAGTAATAATTAAGATATTATTCTGTGCTGAAATGGATAGGTTGACGTTAGAGCTCAAGGAGAAGAGTGAAACAGATTATTATGAAATCTGGAACGAATTGTATAAATGGTTGGAATTAAGGAGGAACGCTGGGACAAGGGATAATTGATAAGTTGAAAATCCAGGAATCTTGATGCTAGTACTTTGTATAGGATATGATTGGAATTTGTTCAGTTGTAATGTATATAATTCAAAAAAAACGTGTGTTTTTGAAAGTTGATAGATTGTATATAAATGTATATAATGTTATAATGAAAAGAAACTGATTTTCTGTAAGGTAATACTTAATGGAATTGTTTAAACCAGGGAAGTCACATCATGTCCAACGTTTTTAATTGTATTATTAATAAAAAAACTTTAAAAAAAAGAAGAAGTTGTGGGTGTTCCATCACAGGAGGTTTTTAAGAAAAGACTGGACAACCATTTGTCTGAAATGGTATAAGGTCTCCTGCTTGAGAAGGGGTTGGACTAGAAGGCCTCCAAGGTCCCTTCCAACTCTGTTACTCTGTAAAAAAACTCAATTGTTTCTAGTGACAAGATGAGATTTCTGCCTGTGTCACAGTTCGTTTCTCCACGGACCTGGCATTTTAAACTTTTTGTCCCAGGAGTTCTGAAGTTGTTTTCTCTCTCCAGGAGAGGATCAGGTCAGGATAAGAGGTGCCAAGTCATTAGTTTACGTAGGTTTAGACATCTTGCACATCCACTAGAAAGTCCAAGCTGTTCCTACAAAATGAGCATCAAGGTTGAAAATGGCCTTTCCATTTTCTATAATTTGTGCTAGTTGAAATGCTGGGACTCATTTGAAAGGCACCATATTGAAGAAGTTCTGTTTACTTAATTAAAAGTATTATACAATAAACTTTACCTCTTCAGCTGCAAGTAAGCAATCAAGAATTTTAATGGGAGGCTTATGACACCCCAGAGTTTCTCAAAGGCAGCTCTGGTTTTTTTTAATGTTACAGAATAGGGAATTTTTTTAAATACGCAAGGAGCAATCACATTAACTGTCGATAATTAATTTAAATGATATTAAATCAAATTTAGCTTTTATCTTGGCTCCACCTGGTTTTTAGACATGGGCCCCAATGTACTACTCAAAAGTTAATTGCAGCTCCCCATCTGTACTGCCAAGTCTGAAAATGTCTGCTTTCTTGCTATAATATTTCAGTACAGCTTTACTATGGAATGCTTTTGGCCATATAATACCGCAGTTCCCCTTTAGGGTGAATAGTAATACAAAGGGGAATAATACTGATATTCACCTACGGGATTGTGAGGAATATGTAGACAATTGGAAGACAAAATCACTCACATTCACTCTATATTGGAACCGAGCCTCGAGGCAGACCAAGTAGAAGTTGTGGGAATTTGTCTGGTTCGGTTATCTAGTTTGAGCCCGGTGAACCTAAGGAAGTAGACAGAGCCTTTGTGATTGCTACCTTGGTCAGCCAGTATGTTAGATTCATGCCCCTCCTGTCTTGTTAAATTTCCATGGGAAATTTCCATGTTGGGGGCCCCCGTCAATCAAGGAATATTGGCTGGCAGGAACCAGTAGGTGTGCCTTTGTGGCAGTAGCCCATCCCTTCGAGAACATTCTTTCTTTATTGCTCAGGATGGGCCTGACCCTGACCCTGTTAGCCTTTTATAAAGGTCTAAAGACCCGGCTATGTGCCTGAGTCTGGGATCCTGAAAGTGTTAGGGGTCTGGTCGCACTGTTAATTTTTATGTAATTATTATCATAATTCTCAATTGCCTGTATATGTAGAATTTGTATCCATTTGGGAGGCTTTTATGATTTTAATTGGTGTAATATTGTTCACCATCCAGTCAATTGAATTGAGAAGAGTAGCTATAGAAATTGAATAAACTAAATAAATGGAGGGAGGGAGGGAAGGAAGGAAGGAAGGATGGATGGACGGACAGATAGGCAGACAGACTATCTCCAGCTTACTGGGCATGCATGAAACTACCCTGCATAAATAGTTCCTTTCTGCTAATGCTGAACGTGCTTTTTAGGTTTGACAAATTAAATGCGACAGATGAATTGCTCCTATTAAACAGATATTTGCATACGCTGTAGTATTTCCATTATTTGTATCAGTTCAAGTTTGCTTGCAGTCAATTTATAGAATGTCCCACTCATCATGGTTTTTTTTTAACCTAAATGTGAGGCCCATAACAAAGGTTACTTAAGAAGAAAGCTACAATGGGACAATCCACAAATTAATAAGATACAATATCACATGGTCTGCAGCGCAAATCATTTTAGCTGTAGCAACTTTTGCTGAATTATGATAATCTTTATCTGCTGTGAATCTGGTTCATGATGCCCAATTCTTTGTTTAAAACTCTCCCCTTTCTAAAAGAGCTCAAGAAACTTATCTGATCAAAATAAGACAAAACAAACAAACAAACAAACAAAAAAGGAATGGCAGATCTTCTCTCTGACAGATGAAGATGATATATCCTGAAAACCAGAAGTGGGTAGAGAACAGAGGTGGGCTTCACATACTGTAACAACCGGTTCGCCCAGCACCAGAAATGTGCATGCGCGCCATCCGGACATGCGTGCGGCATCACAAAACACGGCAATTCGCTCACGGGTACCGTCCACACATGCATGCGGCATCAAACAACACGGCAATTCACTCTTGCGCGCCATCCGTGCATGCGTGTGGCATCAAAAACACAGCGATATAGGACGGGATTGTGCCTGGGTGGATGGGCGGGCCCACCCGCAGGTCGCCACTACCGGTTCGCCCGAACTGGTCCGAACCGGCTGAATCCCACCACTGGAAGAGAAACCTTTTTAGAACAGCTGTCTCTTCTCAGAATTGTTCATCTAGTTCATCCAGATTACTGTTTGCCAAAATAAGAGATAATTAAGAAAGCCACTGTAATATATACAATGATGGTATATTGAGAAGGAAAGTGAATAGGACACCACAATTTCAAGGCCCATTAGAAACACCAAGGAAATCAAGGTTTGCCAAATAGAAAGAGGCAATATTGGTTGGGAAATTAATGCTATTTTTAAGCTTCTAAACAGGAGCTATGAATAATGCAGTGTAAAAAAAAGAAAAGAAATCTCACATCTCCAAGAATATTTGCCTTTTAGGAACTGCGGAAGGGGTGCTCCAAAAGTGCATCCTCAAATATTGAGGCAGTGAGAGATGTCAACCTTAAAGTATTAAGCACTGGATATTAGATGCATCTTTGTAGATTACACTGAGTTTAAAAAAACTCAGAGAGTTGACATCTTGGAGGCATGACATTATTTGATCACTTCTGCACAATCTCATCCAGCTTTTGGGAAAGGACATGATCAGAGAGTATTGCAACTTGAAACATAACACATTCAGCATTCAGAGAAGTTAGGAGCAAATCACATTTAAAGTACTTATCTTTCTCAGTGCCACAATTATGGATGCAATTCTCTCCTTGCCTCTCCTTTGGCATAAAATGAACTCATTTGATATAATTAGCTTCAATACTTCGTATTTCCATAAAAAGGATAGGGGCAATCATTTCACTTTTTCTTTAAAAAAATCACCCAGGATTATGTGGTTAAACAGTATCCTGGATTTTAAAGGTGCACATTACTCATTAAACACATCACTACTTTTTACATTTCTGTTTGTATACTGCAGTCTGGTATGTCCTGTACTTTAATGCAAATATACAAGATTCCTGAATCTTAATGTTCCCAAAGCAAAGTGTTCCCAGTGATTAGCGATTGGTAAATCTAAACATGATGAAGTGGGGGAGAAATATAGAATATGGAATATGGCAATATGGAAAAAACATAAAAGACCCAAGCAAATTAGTTCAAAAGTCCGGGAAGCAGCAATATTCTCACCACCTTAAATGATGCTAAGTAGTCCACTTTCCAGTGTCCTCGAGCCTCTTTCCCAATATTTATTTTGCAGTAACAAAGACAAGCTGAATGGAGTGCACTCCTTAGAGATTAATGAGCTGGATTTAATTGCCCTTGGCTGTGCTTGGGCCATTAGCTCCTCCCCACAAGTCATTAATCCCCCAGAAAAGCCTTAATGCCTCAATTATTATTGCTTAAGCATCACACTCGCATATTTCTTGGCTCTTAAATCTTGAAAAGAAACTTTTCCTTCCTTGTTAAAAATGACAGCATCTCACTGTAGTTGACAATGTATGTAAGACCAAAGTGAGTTCAGCTTGACCCATCCACTCGTCCTTTGAGGCAACACAACTGGGCTGACTTTGTTTTTACTCAAATGTTGAATGTTTCCATCATCACCTCAAAAGAGTATTTATTTATATCATGGGATCATGAGGATGCAACAATGACCAGAAATAAGGGAATAAACCTGCTCTGAACTTGGTGGAAACTTCAATTCTATAGGAGTTATGGATCTCAGATTTTTTATGCCTTATTTAAATTAGCAGATTGATTCACTCTTGAATCTTGATTGATTCAATCTGCTTGATTCAAACAATGTTGTGGTATAGGATCCAGTCTTGGTCAGTCACCAGGACCAGAGGTTTAGCCTTCTGAGTTTTTGGATTCGTGCTGGAGCCCATCTTCAGGAAACTTCTTTCTACAGGAATGAGTGCTTTGTACTATTCTATACCTAGTATTTATGTGATGCCTGGTTGGGTGTGGCTTTTTATTTATTTATTTATTTATTTAAGCATGTATATGATTACAGGTAAAGTATAAATATTAATATGAGTATATAATAAGTACAAACATAGTTTTGAGTACATATTTTTCGAATACATGGGAACTTTAGGACAGGGACGGTAGGCACGCTGGTGCACTTATGCACGCCCCTTACAGACCTCTTAGGAATGGGGTGAGGTCAATGGTAGTCAGTTTAAAGTTAAAGATTTGGGGGTTTGGGGAAGAAACTACAGAGTCAGGTAATGTATTCCAGGCATTGACCACTCTGTTGCTGAACTCAAATTTTTTGCAATCAAGTTTGGAGCGGTTTACATTAAGGTTGTATCTATTGTGAGCTCGTGTGTTGTTGCGGTTGAAGCTGAAGTAGTGATTGACAGGTAGGACAGTGTAGCATATAGTTTTGT
>QLTV01001177.1:2255770-2282549 GCA_003457575.1 Thermophis baileyi | reverse complement strand
GTTGACCATTCTGATACATAGTCAAGGTCTTTCTGAAGGGTAGTAGTATTGTCAGTGGTGTTGAATAGTTTTACATCATCTGCGAAGAGGACGCAGTTGCTTTTTATATTGTCACAAAGGTCATTTATGTAAAGAATAAAGAGAGTTGGTCCTAAAACGCTGCCTTAGGGAGCTCCACTGTTGACAGGTACAGGATTTGATAAAGCATTTCCTATTTTGACCACTTGTTGCCTGTTTGACAGGAACGTCAATTATTGGTTGATTGGGACATTGATGGCCAGCTAATGTAGTTGGCTGTTATTTCTTTGTGCTGCCAAGTCCTCGGCTTAAGTAATGTTGTGGTCTAACTTCCTGGAGGCTTCCTCATTGATGTTGCTTGTTGGAAGCTGATAGGCAGCATCGAAAATCATGATCATGTGACCATAGAGATGTTACAGCAACCAAACTTTGTGAATACGACTGGTCTGAAGATCCCTGAAATTTCTATTCTACAGAAGTAATGAGTCTGGACTTTGTACACATTTTTTAAGTTAGCGCATTTGAGGTATCTTGATTCAAAGATTGTTGCCCTATGATAAACCATTTAATCTGACTGAAAGTTACAAAGAGAAAGAAAGTTTTAGAAGTACAGTATATGGATCCTAATCACTATTTTGATTTTTCACTGAAAGATAAAATTTATACCCCTGAGAACTTACTTTCTTTTTAATTAGCATTTTAAGAGATTTATAAAATGGAAAATATGCTTAATAATCTCCAATATACTATAACATAACTTGATCAGCCATAGTCAGCAATCAATTAACTGTTGAGTGGTCAAATTTTTTATTTGTTCATGAGCATTCTAATTTGTTCAGGAGAAAATGAGCTAACAGACCATATTCCCAGCAGCATGGGAACAATTCTTTCATAAATTATGACTATGGTAACACTTGAGTTACGTAAAACAAGTGTGCCTTTCTAATTTGGATCAGTTTTTACTGATGGATTCATTCATTTATTTATTTATTTATTAAATTTCTGTATCGCTCATCTCCCCTACAAAGTGATTCTGGGTGGTTTACAAATTATAGAAATAAGTGAAAAGTAAGTAAAAGATTAAAATGAACTGACACTAAAATATTATTTAAAACTGTGCTAAAGCCATGCTTACAAGAGGCAAGAGTCAGATGGGATAGGGATGAGGTCTTCTTACCCTGTCAGCCACTTCCTGTGATGAGTGCCCCCGTCGTGGCTTCAGGCCAACTGGCAAAGCTAGATTCTGATACCCTTTTGGAAGGTCAAAAGGGAGGGGGCAGTCCTCACCTCCAGTGGAAGGCCCTTCTTCTTGATCCCACCTGCTTCAATACCTTAACAGATGGGGTCTGTTCCACTGGCATGAGTGGGGCGGGCTTGTCCCATTGGGGAGAGATGGCTCCTCAGGTACCCTGGTCCCATGCCAGATCACTTGCATAGCTATAGAAGAGTTCTGGGTTTCCTTGTCTGCACCTTCCTTTGCTCTTAAAGGAAGCTGTAGATCAGTGGTTCTCAACCTTCCTAATGCCGTGACCCTTTGGCGCGATGATGTCATCACGCTGCGACCCTTTGGCGTGATAATGCGGTGTCTCAGTTCCTAAGACCATTGGGAATATGTGTTTTCCGATGGTCTTAGGCGACCCCTGTGAAAGGGTCGTTCGACCCTCAAAGGGGTCGCGACCCACAGGTTGAGAACTGCTGCTGTAGATGGTTTAATGATGATGTCAGTGCAAGCCTTCTGAGGCCGGCAAACTCAGAAAGAAGAACCATCTGGATTTCTGGAATGACATTTATTGCTGATCGGATAATGTAACGTAATGTTGAACGCCTGCCAAAGAAGGTACCTAGATCAACATAAACGTAGCAAAATTAAAGGGGACTGACTCTGAATTTCTTTCTCACATTTCTCCCCTTCTTTGGATTGAGGAAACTTGGCCATAACAACTCCCTCCTGCAAATCCTGCTCTCTTCTCCATGTTCTCAAGTATCCATGTTAGACCATTACATGACAGGCAGTTCCACATTTATACTCACTGAATTACCTCTCGTACCAAGACTGGCCTGTGGAATTACAACTGCCAGTGAGTTTAAAATTATAGTTTTAGCACCGGTAACTTGTATGATAAGGCTAACAGATTAATGTGAACTTTATGGAGGAAGAAAAAAGACCCGAGAGAAGATTAAGTCTAGAGACAGAATAATATTCTCCCTACTGACATAGACCGAAAATAAAAAGATCATGGTATTAAGAAAAAAAGAAATCAATATTCAAGAAGAGGCTAAGAGAGAAATACAGACATGTGGTTACAGAATGAGACACAGTAGATCAATATGTGGTTGGTTCGGCAACTCTCCTGACGTGTCTATAGAGTTTACGTTTTCCAATTTAGCCTCTGATATCGAGATATCTTGACGGGAGGAGAAAAGGAGCACACATTGATTTCAGCTAAAAATGAGGGCTTATAATAGTTTGAGTGGAACCCCTACCTGAGACCCAAAGAAAACCAAATGGCCACAATTTGCACCCACGTCTGATGAATGCAACAAGCTGTGGCTGGTATTAAGGCAGAGGATTCGATTTTAAGCTTCCATCCTCACTCCTGTATAAAAGTAGTTCACAACATTAGCGGTAATCATCCCCTTGAAAAAGATATAACTTTTCTTACATGTAATAAATGTGAGGCGCTAAATGTGAGGCCTTAAGAAAAGGAACAAGTATTTGAACATGGCCAAGCAGGGCTGGTTTAACCGGAGCTCTATTGCTGATTTAACTGGATTCAAACTTTACTGTTTTCTTTTTGATTGTTCTTTCTATTTCAAAGGAGGCCTTTTCCAACAATTATGGTTTCCTATTGACACTCAGGCATACAGGGCAGACAAGAAGACACTGCATATGTGTCGTGTAAAAGCGAGATGAGTGGTGAATAAACTGAATAAATAAAATAAAATAAAATAATAAAATGGGCAACCCCATGCATCTTCAGTTTGTGAAAACCGCCGATCCTATGCTCTCAGGATCACAGGTTGTAATAGAAACCACTGCACCCATTATAAGCAAACCCTTGCACATTTCTTCACAGACAAGGAATTTTCAAAGTTAAAAAAGTTAGATATCGCTGCAGAGTTGCCTGGAGTTGGGTGTTTCTAAGTCCGTGTAAATAAGTAAGTAATAAACAAACAAATAAATCATATTGAGATGCTTATGGAATTACGATGATCTACGTTTTTTAGAGAGTAGAAACATAATATTCTTTCTGTGGGTATATTGTCTTGCGGCACAGAAACAGCCCAGTCAACCTCATAAGAAGACATTAATGATTAAATTACTCATTATGTGAATAATGAAATAGTAACCTACTGAGATTACAATGTAAATAAGGACATTAAAAAAAGAATAAGGCTATCAAGGTGTCAGAACAACAGGCTACCTACAATCATGGAGGTCAGATCATCTTGTGAGCAGGAATGATGGTCTGAATCTGATTCCTGTGTTTGAATTTCTTTTCTTTTTTTACACCCTGGGGAAAAAAGTACCTTTTTGATCTTTTACTTTGAAAAAGCTCCCTGGCTTGAGAACTTTTTCACATGAGCATAAAGCCTTTCCTTGCAGATTGTTGTTTTTTTTTTTTTAAGGAAGGACTACCTTATCACAGAGCACTGTGTCCTGGCTTATGTTAAATAAGCGTCTGATGATTGCCAAGAAACAGGAGAGTCCTTCATGCTGCAGCAGTGATGGGGAATCTATAACATGCATGCCAAAGGTGACACACCACATTTTGGGTGACATGCCAGTGTTCACCATACTCGGTAACTATTTTAGAAAGCATGCCCCATCCTTGTGTGATTTTTGAAGGCTGCGCACGTAAGAATGGGGCATGAGCCACGGTGGCGCAGTGATTAGAGTGCAGTACTGCAGGCTACTTCTGCTGACTGCCAGCTGCCTGCAATTTGGCAGTTGAAATCTCACTAGGCTCAAGGTTGACTCACCCTTCCATCCTTCCGAGGTGGGTAAAATGAGGACCCAGATTGTTGGGGGCAATATGTTGACTCTGTAAACCACTTAGAGAGGGCTGTAAAGCACTGTGAAGCGGTATATAAGTCCAAGTGCTAGTGCTGCTATTGCTCTGCTCCTGTGTGGCCTCCAGAAGTTATGCAAGAGGGCCATGCCTTCACATATGGCCTCCAGAGCCTCTGAAAAATTGTGTGAGAATGGGGCATGCTTTTGCACAGTTTTCTAAGACTGCAAAGGCCATGGAAGAGCATTCTTGAAAGCCGCTTCAAGATTGAAGGTTTTGGGCAACCTGGAGCTGTCTTAGGTAAGCAGCAGGGAGCTGTCAACAGAAAGAGATTCCACCTGAAGGTTTAGGGTGAGGGGAATCACACACATGATTGGACTGCATTTTTTTTTAAATAAATGAATATGTAAAGGATCGTTTCTCTTTTATTCGGAGTGGCGGTGGGATGTCCTACCAGCAGTCAAGTTAGGCATTTTCTGAATTTTTGACCCATCAAACTCAGCAGGCTCAACATCACTGTGCTGCTGGAAGTTAGAAGACATAAGGGTTGTATTTATTTTGGCAAAGTAAGAAACCAGGTCAGGAGAAGTTGGATGATGTAGCTTGACCTTCTGTCCTATTTCTGAGCCTCCTCGATGCATACGTTCATCCACTGCATGGCACAGAATGGGCTAATGGCTTGAGCCATCTTATTTAGATGGCAGCTGAAGTAAATGAGAACCTGATAGGACTCTTCTTATATTGTTAGGTTACATCTAGTTTGCCCTTCAAAGTCTGCATGCCATCTTTAAAAACATACCTTTTCCAATGTGAGTTATATTGAAAACATAAAAACATTAAACACCACTGTATAAAAATTGAGGTTAAGAACAGCAGCAAATTAAAACAGTCTATTAAAACAATTATAACAGCTGTTAGGAAAAAAATAACATAGTAGCAGAAATAAGATTAATGATATGCTATAGTACGTCATGAATATCTCATTAAAATTATTCCAATACAAGAGAATTAGAATTAAGATTGGAGAAGGATTTTGAGTTTCTTTGGTGAAGAAACTGAGAGTTGTTTTACTTACTCCTTTATCTATTATACTTACCTGTACAAGTTAGCAATAGCAATAGCAATAGCACTTAGACTTATATACCGCTTTACAGTGCTTTACAGCCCTCTCTAAGCGGTTTACAGAGTTAGCATATTGCCCCCAACAATCTGGCTCCTCATTTTACCCACCTCAGAAGGATGGAAGGCTGAGTCAACCTTGATCCGGTGAGATTTGAACCGCTGAACTGCAGCTAGCAGTCAGTTGAAGTAGCCTGCAGTGCTGCACTCTAACCACTGCGCCACCTTGGCTCTTAAAGTTCATTTATATAAAATAAATACAGACAATTCTTCCCATCCTGGATATAGGAAAGAAAGCTTATTGGTGTATTTTAGAAGGAAAACTGGAAAAACAAAAGAAGTTGGCATGGAAATGTCAACAGCAGTCACCAAATTCTCCTTGACTTCTGAAAATATTTCTAAGAATGTTGTTTATAATAGTGTTTTTTAAATCAAGTGTTAAGGGAGAGTAGCGCTGAAATATCGTTTTGGAGAAGAAAATGTACCAACAAATCCTCTGTTCCAGAGAACAGTTTCAAGATAAGGTTTACTTACACTTGTTGTGATAAAAAGAAGCATGCAAAATGTGTAAAAAATTGGTTATGTGGAAAAGAAGAAATTATAGGATAACTATGAAGTGGAACGTGATACCCCTAAAGAGATTTTATGAACACAACTTTTGATATGGCTTCCAAACCCAAGGATATGGATGGGAATTATGTAGATTTTCTTTTGTACAATTTTACCGTTTTTCACATCATCAGAATTCGGTTCAGTTAGTATATATCAAATTAACTACAGAGAACAGTATCTGGAGCTAGCTAACTTACAAAAAACTACATGGTGCTGGCTGAATTCTAGAATTCCAGCAATACTAAGATATCACAGTAAAACTACAATTAATCTAATGATATGTGTATAGAGGTTCTCAGTCATCCAGGTCATGGTTGTCCCAAGGTGCTTTTTTCAAAAGACAATTGGACTTTGTTTGCTTTGAAGACGTTTCACGTCTCATCCAAGAAGCTTCTTCAATTGAACTGAAGAAGTTTCTTGGATGAGAAGCGAAACATCTTCAAGAAAAAACAAAGTCCAGTTGCCTTTTGGAAAAAGCACCTTTGGGATAATCTGATTATACTTTTCATTAGGAGGACTTGGTCAGCCATTTTTTCCCTTCCTGGGGTTATTACAAAATTCTTCTGATTTAGGCTGTTCCCTATATATTCATACACCTAAGGAATATCTGAAATTGCAAAAGCAGAAGATTGAACCCCATCATTTCAGACACTCAACACACACAAAAATCCAGTGGGCTCTTTAACAATAAAACAGCAATAGGCAATCATTATTTGAAGTGCAATTTTGTTTGAGAATTTAAATTGGACTTTTAATTCCTTCTGGAAACTTATTTGGGAATTCATGATTACATACATATAGAAACTGAAGAACAGAGATAGTCAATCCCATAGTCCAACACAGGATGAATGAGGAAGTAGATGCTGCTTCATGCATGTGAAAATAAAGCTCTTTAAATATCAAGCTGCTCTTTACAATCAACCAATCAACCAACCAACCAACCAACCTACCAACCAACCAGTAGTGGCTTCTAAAACCTGTTGCTACTGGTTCGCGTGTGCGATGCTTCTGCGCATGCGCAGAAGCGTCCCAGGCGGGTGAACGGAGCCTTCCGCTGCCGCTACCGGTTCTAAGAACCGGGCCGAACTGGGAGCAACCCACCGCTGCAACCAACCAACCAACCAACCAGCTTAACCCCATCTCATGTTCCATGCAATAGTACTTGATTTGGTCTGATTACCAGGTACAGATTGTGGACACTGTCCAGGATCCCACCTTTTCTGTCTCCTGTATATATGTATCTCCTTTACATGTATACGTCTACTTTTCTCTTTTAATGACTCTGTAATCGCTTGCATCGGGGGAGGGGTCAGGGCGACTGAATGGAGCTCGAGCGTTTACTGGCCAGCTGGCCTTCCTGACGCCTATGTGGAGTTTGCAGCAGAATATAAACTCTCATTGTGGCCAAAGAGAGAAATATCTGTCGCTTACCTAGGATCGAAATCACAGCCACCTGATTGTGAGGTGAGAACTCCACCTTTAGGCCACCGTGCCGCTCATATGTATACATTATTATAACCTAATGCATTCTGAGTGAAAAAGGAAATGAAGCCAACGAACCCACTCCCTAATAGTACTCAGTAGCAGACATGGGCTCATGAGATTAGATTAAATTCTTTCCCAGTTCTGTCTGTCCATCAATTATTAGATTACATACTGTAGTAGTAGTGTACCTGGGAGCTCAAGGGGATGAAAATATTAGAATTTTCTCTCCAACCCCAGTGTTCTGATAAATGAAGCAAACAAAACCAAATCCCTTTCACCAAAACTTTCTCTGCCTTTACTGTATCCAACATAAATATTGACTGTCTTAGGTAGTCTTCTTCTCATTGTCAATATTAGATGAAGCCAGAGAAATGAGTATAAGGTGGATTAGCAACTCTATAATGGATTCAGCAATCCACAATGGATTTTCACCATGAATAATTGAATTTCTATGTATTCCTTCCTTCTTTTATCCAACACCCATACACAGAAATGTCTTGCCTCTTTGTCCCTAGTTTCCGAGATGATCCATTTTGTTTTGCAGTAGTTTGCCAAGGTCTCAAAGGTATAAACATGTATAAATTGTTCTGTACCAATGCAGAACAAACTGTGAAATAATGTACATATGAGAACATCTATCTAGCAATCCTACCACACCCTTCATTATTTGATACTGGAGCTAGACGGAAACTGACTAAAAATCTATTTGATACAGGGACAAGATCAAGGCAGGTAGATTCAATAAACTGTATAAGTCTTTTTTTGTTTTTCAGAAAGAGAAAGTGAGGGAGAGCAGGAGGGCATCATTTCCACAGCATGTTTGAAGCAATTTCCTTGAGTGACAGGCGGTGTTTCGTCTTCCTGTACATTTAACCTCTAGATCTGGACAGCACATATTTGGGTTAGGCACATTTCTTTAGGGAATACTGGAATGGTTTCTTCAAATGACAGTTTTCTAATTATTCTGTCAAGCATCAATCTGTGAAGTTTCTACATTCCTCAGAGCCCTGAATGACTGGGCAATCAGTGTTTTACTTATAGCCTAAGTACCATCTCCTCCAGAACACTACTTCTCCTGTCGAAGAGGGGAGGGGAAGAGGGAGTATTGGGAGAAGAGATGGGGTTTCCAAGTACAGTCAACAGCAGAAATTCAACACGTCATAAAGTGCAGCTTATATTCAAATGCTAAATATAACACTTGATCTTAGCATTAAACCTCTGTCTGCTTTCTATTAGGGATTGACAACAAGTGGATATCTCACCCAGCTATGGAAGCATGGAAATCTTTCATAACCATATTTTTGTTGCTGAAATGCTAGGGGTAAAGGATCATTCATAATTCATAAGTCCATTTTGGGACTGAGCTTGACCTGGAGGCTCATGTAGAAACATCTGGCCTAATTTCAGGACCTTCTTTATTTTTCTTTATGTATACACTGATTTCAATTCCACACTCAATCAATTAACAAAACAGAATGTATTATGCAGTTTTTGAACTAAATAAAACAATTCCTTCCTGGTTTGGCTGATAACAGCTACTGTCACTTCTTCATCTCTTGCTTTCTGTGCCAATGCTGAAGTGTTCTGGGGAACTCAAAATTTTAATATGAAAGCGAAATGGAGTATTATTAGTTGTTTAATGGAAGGAAGAAATATATGTTTTAGATTAGACACATCTATTGACCAATTTGGAGTTCTGTATAAATGGCAGTTAAGCCTTAGGACAAAATATGTAAACATAATTCTACTAAACCAAGGATGTTGCATAAGCTTTTTTGAGCAGAAAGTCACTTTTGGCCTTGGAATTGTATGCAGGGAGTTGTACTCCAAAACTAATGGGTGGCACCAGAACTGAATTAAACCTAATTGAATTTCATTAGATGTATATTTAACTAAATTAAACATATTCAATATTGTTGTCTCAGCAAGTTGTAGCATCCAGCCAATGTTGGCTGACCTAAAATAAGCTGAATGCAGAATCAGGTCTGGTTAGGGAAACTTAGGCTATAAACTAAGACTAGGAAGCAAAAACAAAACAAAACAAAACAACCACAAAAAACACAGGAGAAGCCAGTGGCAAAAAATACTTCCATATTTCTGCCAAGGAAATAGCATCAGTGTGTCTGCACAATCATCACAAATGAGGCTTGTGTCAAGGGAGCCTTCAGTTCTTACTATGACGATGACTCTTCCTACTTGTATTGAATAGTCTCCCTCCCTCCATCGTCACTCATTCACAATTACAATTTGATGGAAGATTTTGAAAATCTCTGTGGGGCAGGGGAGGTTTCTGGACCTCCGCTTATACAGCTCTGTATTACCACCAAAAGAAAGTATGCCCAGCTCATGTGGGACTTTGAATCAGGATCAATATGCACAGTACTGTTGAGCAGAAAGATGAGCCTTGCTGCTCTTTTCATGCATATAAGATCATGATTTTGCTTTAATCTTTTTCAAAGGAGGATATATATGCATGTAGAGGGGTGGGGCATATTAAAGAGATGATACAGTTTTTAGTAATAATTTAGAATTGGCTTTTAGGTCAAAAGACTTTTGCGGCCAGCAAATCATCATCATCATGTCCAAAATATATTGTAAGATATTTCTTGCAACATCTCACGATATAAAAAGAAGCATATATAAGGGCGTATGAAATTTCTGATTAAAGGCAAGGGTTTTTTTTTTTTTTTTACAATACACCGAGCACATACTCAATCAGCGGCTGAAGAGGAAAATCTCTAAGGAGCAGTAGGAACTAAACAATTCTGATACGGTTTCTGTGACTTTTCCACAAACAGTAATTTGTTCTTTTATATTTCTTCAATGAAAAATCATGCATCGCAGTCCCCAACCCTTTAAATCAAATGATTTGCTGGGTATTGAGCATTCACAAGTTTCATCACCTACTATAAAATATTGACTCTGTGCATTTGTTTCCCTCCCTCTAACTGCTCTCCAATTCTTAACTGTAATTGATTTTTTTCTCTCTTCTCAAAAGCTTGCTTCTTAAGGCCTATAATGAGATCAATAAAAGATAGCTTAATCAGGATGTAGCTTTAAAAAGTTAATTCTGCTCCCCCCCCAATGCATAGCTTAAGAAAAGGGGGAAAAAAAGAATCCTGAAAAGGAGGAAACCAGGTGTGAAATGCTACCGGTTTGGCCCAATACGGGTATACCAGTAGCGGTGGCTGCTGGTGGTTCGGAGAACCGGTAGCGGCGGCAGCGTGAGGCTCCGCCCGCCTGCCGCCATTTTCTTTTTTTTAACCCTCTGCGCATGTGCAGAGGGTGAAATAGCGCGCACGACGGTGGCACGCACACGCTTCCGAACCGGTAGGGAAGGTAAGTAGATTTCACCGCTGGAGGAAACCTATAAAACTCATTTTTAACAAGCATCCTTTTCTGCTTCCCCGTGAAATGATTAACATCCAAATAAATAAATAACAACCCTTTTGTCAACGGTGTTATGTATTTCTGCCTTTAATGTGCTTACTTTAATCACCCACACTTGACATTACCTTGTCAACGTGGATAAAGCTTCGCTGATTCTCCTGCTTAATAAAATTCTCAGTTGGAGTTTGTGAACACAACTCAATCTGGCAAGTGCTTGCCAAGCAAATGAAAGATTTCCCTTTCCCCTCCCAAACATGGCATTTCAACAATGATCTTTGCTTTTCTTTAAAATCCCCGATTGGATAGATCTACGACTTCTTTCAGATGCAAATGGTTCCCCTTAGGATAAAGATATCCTGGTATGCTGGTGGCCCACTTCATAAATGTTGGAAGCTGTCTCGAAGGGAATGCCTCTCCCTCAACTTCTCCATCCTGGTTTTTAAGTAGAATGGACATTCTGTGCAAGGGGGTGGGAAGTGAATATATTCATGACAGCCTGATTCTTATTGAAGGTGAAGAATTGCACAATCAACCCTTCATACATGTCTCTCCACTGATTGCTGCTGTCACTCCTTTAGCTGCTCCAAGCTAAAGAGGAGAGTAAGTGCTGTACCTCCACCACTTAAATTGCTCTGCCAACCAAGTAATTTCCTCAACCAGCCTGAGCAAAACCAGCATTGTCCTTTGAAAATTTGTTTTCCCCTTCCATAAGCAAAAGTAATTCTATGCAATGCTATCTAGGCTTCTGTCAGGCTTCATTCAAATGCATAGGGCTTGTTCAGCGGCCAAGTTATATATATGTATTTTTTTTTTACAACTTTTACTCTTGGCACAAGACATCTAGAATAGAATTTCTCCATTTTCTTCTCAACATTTGCATCCTGTCTTTCCCAAGAAGCCTTACAGACAATAGCAGACAAAAATAAATGAAGGCCATAATTCAGGTTAAGAACTACACAATGAAACATATACATATATATATTTCATTGTGTGTGTGTGTGTGTGTGTGTGTGTGTGTGTGTGTATAAATATAAATTAAAAAAATGCACCACACAAAAGATCTGTGACAGAGCTTCTTTCTATTTTGCATATAAATAGAGCTTCTTTCTATTTTGCATATTGGTAATATTTTTATCACAAAAATTAGAAGTATTATATGCGTGATTACTGTCAATCTATCCAAATATTCAGGTCAGTTAAGAACATTCCCCCTCCCTATTTCTCCACAATGGAACAGTCTAAATGTGAAAGTTTGAACAGTGTACAAGAGGAATATTTCCAACTTTTACCTGCCATAGGACAAGAAGCTTAAAAGCCATTTTAGGCTACAATCTCATACGTGTCTACTCAGAAGTGAGTTTAAGAAGTTGTATAGGATTGCAACTGTTATCAACTGGAAGCACAGAAGTAATCTAATTATACGATTCAACCATGCAGAGCTCCCCTCCCCCCCTTTTCAAGTTAGTAAACAGAGTAATATTTTGATTGTTGAGGACTAGAGTACACTGTACAGGCAGTTTTTCTTTCCCTTTTTCACAGCATGAAAACCCGGTGTTTCTATAGCTCAGAAAAGAAGTCAGCCTGGACACGGTTCTAAATAATACAGAAAATAGAAAGGAATTGTAAAGCCTTTCCATGGTGCTAGTTACTGAATTGATTAAAAATATAATAAGCAAAAGAATCTTAAACATAGAATATTCTGGTTCTTCCAAGTACTATGATTCTACACACGGCTATGATTTTACTATTCCCAGCTTAAAGTACAGCAATAAGCCTGAAACTGTATGGGATACTGAGGGTGTGAGGGATGATAGGAAAGCAGCAAATAAAATGTTGATATTAGGGACAACAGAGAACCAGAGAAAATATTTGTTTTGAACTTGAAACAAGCCCTTTATATCCCACAAGTTCTGCCTAAGTGCTTTGGATTGGCCACAACAACAAAAGAAGACACAAGAACCAGAGCATTTTGATGCTTTGATGTTCTAGAACAAAATCTGTGTCCTGCTTCTGCTTTCAATATAAACTCACACAGTTGCTATGGAAACTAGCAGTTTAGTCAGGGTCAGGGAAATAACAGCAGACAAGGAATGTAATCTAAAGCAGAGTCTCTGAAAGAAGTCTGCCTGAGTGGTTTTACTTTTAAAAGGAGTGCACAGAAGATTAGTTAAAATCCAGTCCTGAGTTCCAAGAGCCAGGTCAATATTTTCAGCCAATCCAGAGCAGAATCCACACAAACATCAAAGCAGAATCAGAAATCAGAGAGTTGCTTCCAATGAGGGATCATGAGTCATGACTACTTCTTAAATCAAGGGACTTACTCCCTTGTTTTACAAAATGTTTCCTTCTGGTCTGCCTGGGAAGGCTGATACCAGCGGATCCATGAAAGGCTATTTGAAAAAAGCTATTTTGCTTTTTTCAAGCTTGTGATAGAACAGTGAAACTGACAAGAAAACAGCAAGAACTGTAACTTTCTCTAGAAGCCCAAACATCAGAAATAATGCTAAACAGCATCTTGAATTACATTTTGAAGCCTGCTGGAAGCTAGTGCAGCTTACAGAGCAAGAGTATATTATAACCGTATTGAGAGGCACCAAAAACTAACTAGCTAGCTATGTTCCAGGTCAATTTCAGCCTTTGAACATTCTTCAAGGGCAAGCCTATGTAAAGTCCATTAAAGTATTCCAAAGTATTGGAGAGATGAGTCACAATGAGCAATGCCTCCTGATCCAGGAATAGACACAATTGGTGCATAAGATGATCCTTTGCAAAGGCCCTCTTACCCTCAGCTGCCACCTGCTCCACAAGCAGGAATTGGGAGTCCAAGAAGACTTCCTCTTTGAGAGGAACCAAGCAGCTTAAGACTATAGTGCAAAAAACCCATAGGACAACATTCCAGAATGTCTCCATGTAGAAGAAAGGCCTCCTAACTTTACGATATCCACAAAGGTTGAGTCATAAGCTATCATAATTATTCCATCATCTACCTATACCAGCATATATTCAGGTCCTTTTTCAA
The DNA here is from genome assembly GCA_003457575.1 of Thermophis baileyi. NCBI lineage: Eukaryota > Metazoa > Chordata > Lepidosauria > Squamata > Dipsadidae > Thermophis > Thermophis baileyi. The sequence continues at coordinate 2,268,893 of QLTV01001177.1, read as the reverse complement.
ATCACTGTAACCTATTCTTATTTTAGAAGCAAGTTATTCTGGACTATTTTTTCCCCAGATGGTGTAAGAAATCTTAAAATGCTATTACATAACTGAAGCTTAGATAGTTTTTTATGGAGGTTTACTTTAAGATGCTAAGGTCTGAAAATGTAGACCACTAACTATGCCTTTAATAATAGCCATGGAGAGTACCAGGAATATATCCCTTAAAAGAATGCAGTTACTACAGAGCAGATTTGCTTTTTATTGCCCACAAACCAGATCCATTTTATGACAACCACCTGCCCTTCACACAATACTTCATTTATGAGTACTTCCTGGATGCTGTTATTCAACCAATTCTGAATCCATCAGTTGTGTCATTTAGCCCACATGTTATCATTTTATTAATGAGGATATTATGAGAAACTTGCTGGCGTGTTCTCTGAGATCAAAGTACATCTCTGATGTATTATGCTAGTTACTCTGCCAGAAAAGGAAATAGGGTTAGTCTGACATTACTCGCTTGTGGCAGCCAAGAATCTGTGTGAATATCTTCTCTTTCACAACATGATTTATCTCTGGCAAACTGCACCCTCCCATGGTTCAGTTGAACTCCAAAGAAAATTCTGTATTTTTTTTTCCAGAAGCAGTTCTACTGTCATTGGAATTGTTCTGCTTGCCACTAGAATTAGCGGAGAATTTCTTCTTCCTCTGGGGAAATTCAAAGAAATCCTCTGAATTTTTTTGTTCACAAATACGAAGGACAATCTCGAAAGACCATCTATATCCAGCTCTAATATAGGTTTTTACTAGAGAGAAAAATCCTATAAAGCATTTCAGTGCCTTGTTCACATCAAGCTGCTTATCCACATTTCTACTGGCACAGGACTTTATAACTAAGTTTGATAAAGCCTACATTAGTCCAAGCAACCTGTTATGTTCATTTTTTTAAAAGCGTATTAAATCACTTCTCTATCCAATGGATTGAAAAATGCTCACGCAGCAAACAAAGGTTTTGCCTTGAAATAAGGAAGGACAGCACACTAAATCATGGCAAAAAATGCTTGCTTCCCAAAAGGGGAGTGGAAAATGGAGAAACATTCTGAAACAAATTTAAATGCACTGAAAAGAACAACACAAAAAAGAAAAAAGAAAATTACTTTCCTAAAGTTGTAGTTGTCAGTAAAATACGGACTTTCAGAAAGTACTGCAGCAAAATCATGGATGAATAAGTAGTATTTTAATTGCATTTATTATTTCTATTAAAAAACCTCCATCAGATTTTACAGCCAGACATTGCAGGAAAAAAACTACACAAATACTTAAAAGGCACAATTCAGAATTTTAAAATACATCATTTCACTTTTTGAAAAATAAAATAAAATAAAATACTGTTTACAGGATCTAAAATTAGTATATTCTCACTGGAAACAAGCTCCAGAAACAGGATAGATTTTTTGATACTTTGATATTTTAATTATAGCTCAAATTATATATCCCCATTTGGTATTTTGTCTGTATCTGAAATAAATGCCCCCATTTTTCTAGAAAATTTTCCACACTAATGTAGATCTATCTATATATCTGATTGCAAGGTGCTGAAAATGAGTTGATGCCATATAATCAACCAACCAACCTTCTTCTAGAAAATGTTCCAAAATAATGGCAGTAGCACTTAGACTTATATACCACTTCATAAGCTTTACAAGCTTTCTCTAAGCAGTTTACAGCATATTGTCCCCAACAATCTGGATCCTCATTTTACCGACCTTGGAAGGATGGAAGGCTGAGTCAACCTTGAACCGGTGAGAATCGAACTGCTGGCAGTCGGCAGAATTAGCCTGCAATACTACATTCTAACCACTGCGCCACCACGGCTCTCCTTTTAAAGGTTAAATCCTGCATGTCTTTTGCATATGGAATTTGCGGCAATTAGTTATGCTATGAGTAAGTGTACAGCTTGGGGGGGGGGCTGACTTAGACCATTGAGTCCAATCTCTTGCTCAGTGCAGGACTCTAAATAAAGCACATTTGGCAGAGGACTGTTTAGCCTCTCCTTAAAGATATCCAGCGAAGGGGAAACCATCAACTCTCAGAGTGATTGTTTTTGACCCTGAACTGTTGCTATTGTTGGGAAGTTTATTCTAACATTCAATCTGAATCTGCCTTTCTTGTAATTTTAATTCATTATTCTGCATCATGCATTTTCAAATGATAAAGAAGAAATCTGACTTTTCAGATATTTGAAGAGTATCAGAATTTTCCCCCACCCTCAAGTTTTCTCTTCTTAACTTTTGAAATCTCTTTTGGATTGCTAATTGCACTAGCACATTTACCTCTTCTGTACTGGTTACGATAACTGTAAAATAACTATGTCTTCTTCAATGCTCTGAAGGAGAAAATGGTCCGAAATATTTTTAATATAATTGATATGTTGATATCTGCTTCATCTGTAGTCAATGTTTGCAACCTGTCTATATAAATTTTCTATTTTCTATTACAGAAATAGAAATTACCTGTTATTAAACCTACCTACAGTATGTACCTACCTTTCTTTCTTTCTTTCTTTCTTTCTTTCTTTCTTTCTTTCTTTCTTTCTTTCTTTCTTTCTTTCTTTCTTTCTTTCTTTCTTCTTTCTTTCCTTCCTTCCTTCCTTTCTTTTCCTCCTTCCCTCCCTTCTTTTATCCTGCCTTAATTACTTTATAAGTAACTCAAGGCAGAGAATATACCTAATCTCCTTCCTTCTCCTATTTTTCCTACAACAACATAGTAAGGTGAGTTGGGCTGAGAGAGAATGACTGGTCCAAAGTCACCCAGCTGGTTCTCATGGCTAAGACAGGACTAGAACTCACAGTCTCCTGGTTTCTAGGCCAGCACCTTAAAGATTGCACCAAACTGCCTCACAGCAAAACATACTGTATACATTAAACTGTTCTGAAAAGAAACTGGCATGTCATTTAAAACAAAACATAGCTTCTAGCTTTGAGATACACATAGTTATTCTTTTTTTAAAAAAAATACTGGGTAGCTGAGCCCAATGCTTTGGGAATATGTCCCTTGTTAAGCTTGGGGAAAGGAGTTACAGGAAGTGATGGGCATAAACTTCCCACTTTATGATCCACATCAATCACTTTTGATAATATTACATGCTCTCAAACGTCTAAGTATCTTCACCAGATCAAACTTTTGCCTGGTTCTTTTATATCCAACAATTAGTCATGAGTATTTTCTCTGATACCACTTCTCTAGTATCTTAATAGAGATACTTTCCCAGCCTTGCTAATCAAGTACTTTTAGAGATTCAAGAACATAACTTTGGAAGCTATATTTATATGAAGAATGTGATGGTTTACGTGTTTTACTACTAAAGGTAAATAAAGCTTTAACCTGCCAGGCATGTCTGACTCTAGAGGGTGCTACTCATCTCTGATCCACAGTTGAAGAGTCAGCGTTGTCTGAAGACGCTTCCAAGGTCATGTGGTTGGCATGACCATATGCTGAAGATGCACAGAATGCTGTTATATTCCCATCGAAGTGGTACCTATTTATCTACTTGCATTTGCATGCTTTCAAACTGTTAGGTGGGCAGGAACTGGAGCAAGAACGGGAGCTTATCCCATCACATGATACTTGAGTCTCAACCTGCCAATCTTCCAGTTAACAAGCCCAGCATCTTAAATACTTGGCCACTGTGCCTTACTTTATTAGTAAACTATCGCCTTGTCCCTAAATACAGCTTCCTAAGCATGCCAGGAAATATGGGTTGTAATTTAAAGCTACAAATGCAATGCCCATTAACAAATAACTTTTTTTTTCATTATGTATTTCCCCCCCAGCTTAGAAACAACTTCACACTGTGCTCTTCACACCAGGCTTTGACAATATTCTCTTCCTCCCTCCCAAAAAATAAACCCAAGCAATAAACCAAAGATGTTTTCACACTGTTCAAAGAACAACTAGGCAATGAGGCATGTAAAAGATACATGGCATTTGAATTGGAATGCAAAATACTTGTTAATGACCATAGAAAAATGTGATTGGTTCTCTATTACTTAATGACATGCAATTTGACAAGTCAAACAAATCCACTGCTATCATACTGCATTACATTTGAAACTGCTATTTACATTTCATTTCATTTCATTCAGAATTAGGCACTGGGCAATTGAGGGTTTTCTAAAAAAGGGAATTCTTAGCCAAAAAGTATAATCCATTAAAAGTGACATCTTCTTCATTTTCATTACATTCAGTGAACTTAAGTGTATAACTAGGGACTTAGATTTCAGTGATTTTAATAGTAGTTAAATACACTTTATCTTAACACTATTTTTCTTAAGAAACTCTTTATGAGGTGGAGTTGGTAGTGTTCTCTTTGATTGGTTGTTTGCTTGCAGATTTCTTAGCATTTTTATTATCTCTTCTGAATTGTGTGTAAATGTGATTTACCTTTATGTGTACAATGATGGCAGATTTCCTTGAATGCTAAGCTTCCAGGAATTCCCTAGCGCAGAGGTGTCAAACTCGCGGCCCGCGGGCCGGCTGGGCACACCCACCTCCGGTTTACCAAAGGGGAAAAAAATTGTGATACGTCATGTGATGACGTGACGCCGCGAGTTTGATACCCCTGCCCTAGCGTTTTGGGATTTGTCTAGGATGCTCACGGTTTCCCAGTTGAAACTATGGTTGAGTCTGTTCATGTGTTGTAAGATTAAGGAGTTTTCCCTTAATCTCAATTGGAGTCTGTAACCTGGGGGACCTCCTAGATTCATGACTCCTGCTTGATGAATAGGTGACAGTTATAGCTTGGAGGGCCTTTGCACAGCTTTGTTTTATGGTCCAATTATGCTCATTCCTGAATCAGCAAACCCTGCTTACACTCAGTCATGCGTCCAGATTGGACTACTGTAATGTCCTCTACATGGACTTTGAAGAATATTTGAAAGCTTCAATCGATATAGATCAAGGAACAATCAAGGAGAAATTCATACTCCCGCCAACATTGGCAGACCAAGCTATGTCAATAAACAGGGAGCAAACCCCACACTCAGTAGCACTGATAATGTTACCTAGTCGGGTAATGAAATGTCTGCAAGTGAACCACCAAGCTCAGAAAGCACCAGAGACTCTACAATCCAAGCCTGAACTATATATATATATATATATATATATTCTCTTCTATTGGAATCTTTATGGGGTATTGATTTAAACATAGCAGTAATGAACTGTTGTCTTTTACGCTGTCTTGGAATGCTTCAAATGAACTAGTCTTCTTGGCACTGGCAGACAGAAACACCAGTTGGACTCACAAGAAATTTAGTTTACTTTGGAATAATGAGCCTTCTACTCTACTGCCAAGTATTTGTTTCAGCTGATTACTGAGAGAACAAATATTCCGCTGATTCTGTTGATATAATTTTATTATTAATAAGGAAGAAACTACATCTCTCTGCCTGTAAACTACAGTTCCATCTCCAATTCAAGACACTGCTCACCTGTCCTTTAAGGATCAGGTGGAATCTGCTCAAAGTTCGGAGGAAAAGTTGCTTTAAGATACAGTGTATTATTAAATTATTCTTTCTAAAAAGCTTGATTTGTTTCAGCGGAAAAGCAAGATTGCTGCAATTGAGACCGCCATAAGGGATGCCTAATTTTTTTATATCAGCCACTGAAGCTCATATCTTTGTTCCATCTTCCTTCCTATTTTCCCCATTTTTATCTTTTTTAGCTATTTATGGTATTTCACGTATCATTTATATCCCCCTCCCCAATGTAGTTTGTTATGCTAGATAATCCTAAAAGCCAGCTTTTATATTGAAATAGTAGGCTCCCATTTTCTGAAAACAAATTCTAAGAATTTGTGCAACCACAAGGAAAATGATAGTGGATAAATATATTTTTAAAAGGACAAACAATATTATGTTGACACTTTTGACAGCTGGAAATGAAGCCAAACAGCAGAAATATTTAATGCTACTTTCCTTCATGATTCTGATCAGTGCCAGAGATGTTTAGAAAAAGAACATCATGAGACCTTCCTGATAATGACAGTGATGTTCTAACCCAGTGATGGCTAACCATTTCCGGATGGAGTGCCCAAAGCGCGAGCGCACATGTGCGCATGCGTGCACGCGTGCCTGAACCCCCCAAATGCAATGCACGCTCGCCCCCCGCATGCGCGCTCGCCCCGCATGCGCCCTGCCCCACGCATGCGCACGTGACCCCACGCATGCGCCTTAACCATCGCACATGTGTGCGCGACCCCCGCAGTGCTCCCCTGCGCATGTGTGTGTGACCCCCCCTGCCCCTCCCGCCCCTGCACATGCGTGGCAGAGACCAGACAACCAGCTGGCCGGCGGGAGGTGCACGCGCATGCGCAGAGGAGCTGAACTGGGACAACAGCTCGCATGCCCACAGAGAGGGCGCTGCGTGCCACCTGTGGCACACGTGCCATTGGTTTGCCATCACGGTTCTAACCCTTACTGCACAGAAGTAAACAAAATTAGGCAAAGTGTCATGAATAAGAAAAACAAGAAAAAAGAAATTGCACTTTGATATAATTGCATGCCCATTAAAAATGGTAAGTACTAAATAATGAATATTTATTTCATGTTATAATTGTTTGTGCCTGATATAGCAATAGCAGTTAGACTTATATACCGCTTCATAGTGCTTTTACAGCCCTCTCTAAGCGGTTTACAGAGTTAGCATATTGCCCCCAACAATCTGGGTCCTCATAAAGCATGGTTATGGGATTGAGGCGGGGTGGGGTGAGAAGCACACCAATGAAGCTTCCTATCAGCTCTTCTATATATGCTAGCTAATGGTTAACTATAGCCAAAATTATATACAGTATGTTGGGAACATGTCAGTCCATATTATCTCTCCTGAATATGAAAAGTCATTAACGATCAGTTTGTTTGAAATTTTGATATTATTATTGGTAGTCCTCAACTTACAATCGTTTGTTTAACAATTGTTCAAAGTTACAAAGGTAGACAGGTAAAGGTGACTTACATCCGGTTCTCGTACTTACGACTGTCGCACAGTCATGGAATCAAAATTTGGATGCTTGGCAACCAGCATGTATTTGGAATGGTTGCAATGTCCCGGGGTCAAGTAATTGGCACTTGTGACCTTCCCAGCTGGCTTCTGACAGGCAAAGTCAATGGGGGAAGCCAGATTCATTTAACAACCACCTGATTCACTTAACAACTGCAGTGATTCGCTTACCAACATTGACAAAAATGTCATTCAATGGGACACAACTCACAACTTGCTTAGCAACAAAAAATCTGATTTCAACGGTGTTCGTAAGTCGAGAATTACCTGTAACCCTATTCTAAATATGATCAATAATAGAAAGAATATTGATTCTATCTCTTTCAAGAAAACTTTTTAAACAATGTATTATTTAAGTACAGATTATGGTAGTCCATAGCTGTGCAATACACTTTTACTGTAACCAATCAAACTATCTCACAAGAGTTTTCTGAAACTCCTTATTATGCCAAATGTTAAAAAAAGATGAAGAACATCCAAAAATGAAGGCAGATGTTTTAGCCTGATAGATTTCAAAGTTAGTCATAAGTGGTTGACCAACGTATAGCTGATACTGGTCTTGTTAGATAAAACCCTCAATGCTTCTTTTTGATCTCCTCCTAATTTAACTAAATCAAAATAGCTTTTTAAAAACATTATTTCACAAGTCAGAAATCACCCAACAATGTTAGGTCCAATGATGGATTCTCAGAAGGGATATACCATTGCCTTCATTAAGGCAGGCACAACACAGTGGTGGGTTGCTGCCGGTTCGGACCGGTTCATTAGAACCGGTAGCGGAAATTTAGCAATAGCAATAGCACGTAGACTTATATACCGCTTTACAGTGCTTTACAGCCCTCTCTAAGCGGTTCACAGAGTCCGCATATTGCCCCCAACAATCTGGGTCCTCATTTTACCCACCTCGGAAGGATGGAAGGCTGAGTCCAACCTTGAGCCAGTGAGATTTGAACCACCGAACTGCAGCTAGCAGTCAGCTGAAGTAGCCTGCAGTACTGCACTCTAACCACTGCGCCACCTCGGCTCTTTACTGCCGCTCGCAGAACCGGCAGAGATGACCGGCGGTCCATGCTCCCGAACCGGTCCTCCGGTCGCTGCGGCTTGAAAAAAAACCCTCTGCGCATGCGCAAAGGCTTCTGCGCATGCGCAGAGGGTCATTTCCCGGTCTTTTGCGCAACGTGAAGGGGGCGTGCGCGCAAGCGAAGCAAGCTCGTGCGTGCAAAACTCGCACTTCCGTCGCGATGCAAACTGGTAGGGAAGGTAAGTGGAACCCACCCCTGGCACAACAGTCCCCTCACTTTTATTGTACTTTCTTATGTTACTACAAACACAGAGCATGAGCATCCTAGAATTGTCACTCTCAGACTTAAAGAAAGAGGAGAGGACAGCATATAAATAAATGGTGTGTGGGGATATGTGAGTGGAAGGTCATGGAGAAGATCTGGAAAAAACTGAAGGCCAGGAACCAAATTTTAAAGCACATTTCATATATCTTTTCAGCCATTCTATTCAAATAGGTTAGTGTGGTGGGGGGCATGACAGGACAAGCTACTGTGAGGAAAAAGAAATTTGGCATTCTTCTAAAACCCTACATAACTGGTGGATGCCTGCATTTAATGGGAGACTGGCTGCTTGCAATATATCCATGAAACCCCCAATTAAATCTTTATCCTCCCAAACTGAGGAAGGGAGGCAGGGAAAGAGAGAGAGAAGGGAGGAGGGAGAGGAGGGAAAGAGCGATGGGAGAGAGAGAAAGAGAAAAGAGAGAGAGGGAAGGAGAGAGGAGGAGAGAGGGAAGGAGTGAGAGAGACAAGCTATCTCAGATGGCTTGTTGATATGAACCAATCACCCTGGCTGTAGCAGTGCCAAAAGGGTAGAAGCTAAAATCAGTCACGCTGAAGGGCCAAGGGACTAGCAGTTGGAAAGCGACTTCATTTAGAAACAACTGGAGGGGAAAAAACAGAGCAAGAACATAGAGGAACACAGTCAAAGGAATGAGAGTTAATGATTTTTTTTAAGGATGGCAATAATTTCTTTATGATTTGAACTCTGCAACGTACAAACCTACAGGGCACCTGACAGTACCTGCATGTCAAGACATGACATTCCTATTAGCAAGGTGCCCAAAGGCAAACACAGTTTTTAGCAGGTCACTTATTTCAGGGGGGGGGAATGGGGGGAGGCAGGGAGGGAGGGAACACACCTTGTCTAGTGGGAAAGTTTAGGAAAGATGCATTTGAAAGAGCAGCAGAGTACAGGCAGGAACAAGAGCCAAGGCCTTTAAAGAAAAGAGAACAAAAGGAACGAAGGGGTAAGGGGACAAATATCAGGGGAACAAAGCGCTTCTCTGCTGTTCAAGAAACAAGATAAATATTTTGCAGTCATAAAGAGCTGAGGGCAAGCAAGCAATATTAAATAAAACAGATCAATGAAACAATGAAAAAAAGGAGCACATAAAACAAGGATCCACAAAATCGAGACAGATTTTTTTTTTTTTAAAAAAGGATCAACATAAGCAGATATTCCAATAAAGCAGCCCTTTCAATCAATCCAAGGGTGGGAACCCAAGCTTACAATGCAAAGCCAGCCAGATGTGTTGAACTACAATATCTATAATCCACAGCCAGCAAAGTTAACAGGTGTGCTATAGCAGGAAATTGCGGAAGTCCAATATATTTGGATAGTGCCTGATCGGAAACGCTGTGAGCAAGGCCTAATGAAGATGCAAAAATCTATTTCAATAATTTCCTGAGACTTACCACTAAAATCAAGAGGACATCCTTTCTGAAGTGACCATCCAAACCAAAGAAACTGGCTGTTCTACAATTTCTGTTCTATAATTTAATATCCAACTTTTCTTTGGATACATTATTCCGGAAAAATGGGTGCTCCTTCAACTATATGATGTGATTTTATACAGCTAAAAAAGGTGTAAAAGCTTATATTCCCCCATTACCTTTGCATCTTAATAAGATGGACAGAGCTGATTAGAATAATAATAACAATAGCAATGATAATAACGATAACAACAACAATAATAATAAGTCTCTGAAAAGTCATGGGAACATAGTCAGTGGAAAAAGTTGTCGAAAATGAGAAAGTGAAGATCTTGTGGGACTTTCGAATACAGACGGATCGTCATTTGGAACACAACACGCCAGATATCACAGTTGTCGAAAACCGAAGCGTACAATTTATTGATATCGCTGTACCAGGAGACGCCAGAGTCAAAGAAAAAGAACTGGAAAAAAACCACAAAATATCGCGACCTGACCATCGAAACTATGCGATTATGGATGAAACATGTAACAGTGATACCCATTGTCATTGGGGCACTTGGTCCCATGTCCACGAATTTTACAAAATACATCAAGAAATTGCAGCTTCCTGCTATAATACCAGCGGAACTGCAAAAAACTGCGCTACTCGGAACATCGTACATCTTAAGAAGGTACGTGGTTGATACCTAGGATGCTGGCAGCAACCCGTATCAACAATCAGTGCCAGTCAATAGTATTTGTGATACATTTTTAAATGTTCTGTTGACTGAGTTTCATGTTTAATGAATAAAAGTTTATAATAATAATATAATATCTGGCAGACTATGCAATGCAACAATAATGCTAATAATGGAGAAGAAAACAATATATATAGCAAATGACACCTCTGCAAAGAAGAAGAAGAAAACAGTGGACCACCTAATTAGCTGCTGCAAAAGGATCACAGAAACCGATGCTTGGAGAATACCTAGAATCCTAAACATCATGTATATTCAACCACTGAAGGATCTGTACAGGTAGTCTTTGACTTACGACCACAATTAAGATAAGACTTTCTGATGTTAAACAAGGCAATTGTTAAGTAAACCCCACACAATTTTATGACTTGTCTATGCAGATTCTCTTCTTGCATGAGAAGTCTTCAAAGAAAAAACAAGAAAGTCCAGTTGCCTCTTGAAAAAGCACCTTTGGGACAACCAATTTTATGACCTTCCTTGCCATGGTTCTTAAGTGAATCACTGCAGTTGTTAAGTGAATCATGTGGTCATTAAATGAATCCAGCTTCCTCTATTGACTTCGCTTGCCAGAAGCTGGTTAGGAAGGTCGCAAAGGAGATCACAAGACACTGGGACACTACAACTGTTGTAAATACATGCCAGTTGTCAAGCACCCAAATTTTGATCACGTGACCGTGGGGACGCTGCATTGGTTGTAAGGGCGAGGACCGGTTGTAAGTCACTTTTTTCAGTGCCATCATAACTTTGAATGGTTGCAAGTCAAGGACTACCCGTGTATCAAGATTTCTTAGGTCTATCTTAGGTCTACCTAAGAAGCTACTGTAAACTGGATTGAAGAGATGAGACTTGCAGCTATTACATCTTCAGAAGGAACAGCATAGTTGTTGCAGTTTCACGATTTACAATTTTAAGGTACATTTTTGGATTTAAAACAATACAGGTAGTCCTTGAGTTACAACAGTTCCTCTAGTGACCATTTGAAGTTAAGATGACATTGAAAAAAAAAAAAGTCTTATGACCGATTTTCACAAAACCATTGCGGCAACCCAATGGTCATGTGATCAACATTCAGATGCTTGGCAACTGACTCATATTTATGACAGTTGCAATATCCCAGGGTCATGTGATCACCTTTTGCGACCTTTTGACAAGCAAAATCAATGGGGAAGTCAGATTCACTTAACAACCGTGTTATTAATTTAACAACTGGAACAAATCAGTCCACAACCGTGGCAAGGAAGGTTGTAAAATGGGGCAAACCCCACTTAACAAATGTCTCATTTAGCAACAGAAATTTTGGGGTCCATTGTGGTAATAAGTCGAGGACTACCTATGTACAGTTGTTTGCATTAAGATATCTTCTGTCAAAGTCAAGTTTTTATGTTTTACCTTGGGATCTGCAGTGAGCAATTTGAAGGCTTGATATACTTGTGCTTCTTTCACGCCTCCGCCAAGATCCAGGAAGTTGGCAGGTTTTCCACCATTAAGGGAAATTATATCACAGGTTGCCATTGCAAGTCCAGCGCCATTCACTGTAATTAAGAGAGTTTAAATTGCTGATTTTTTTTTTAAGAAGACGAAAAACGAACATGTGCAAATGCAGTTCCAAGGTGCCAAAACCAAAAGAGAGGGAGAAGGTAAAAGGAAAAAAGAGCAGAAGCAAGAAGAGAAAGGAACAGATGGAGAAAAATTTTAAACTTACGGAAAATGTGGACATTTGCTTCCAAGTTCTGTGAGTCTGATCCAAGGTGTCTCAATTTACTGAGTTTTTTTTTTAAAGGGGAGGGAGCACAGAAACACTAAATGAATAAATCACAGCCTAAGCAAGCAAATCACCAAATACTGCCAATTATGTATTTCAATAATACTGAAAATGTGCACTGCTTATTCCTAGCAGTGAACAAAAGGATTTAAGTCATCCTTCTGCTCTTTCTTATACTCACCATCTATCTCAATGTATGACTCAGAAATAGCAAAAATGGGGAATCAGGTACCACATCTCTTTTGAATGGAAAAAAAAAACCCAGCTTCCTCTTTTCCTTGTATATTAACAGAGGAGTAGGGAGGGCTGGTGGGTGACCAGGGAGTGGGAAACTAGTGGAACCTCTGGAAAACTGAGGGAGAAGAGGAGGTAGCTAAGCACCTAGGAAGGAGAGCGTGCTATGTAAGCTAGAGAACATTTTACTGAATTTAACTCCTCCTCCCCTCTTCTTGCATTCAATACAGCAGAGGAATAAAAAAAGCAAAAGCCAATTATAAAATCAGAAGAAACTCCATATTTCATGTCTTCATTTTATTCCTTCACTTACCCGGATCCCTTAGTCAGTTTTGCAGTTTTATGGGCCGTGCCTAATTTCATTAACGTTACACAAAACAATGTTACAACAACAAATTCTTTCTAATAATACGTTGTAAAAAAAGTTGTCCTTTTAACAAATTCCCACTAGTTACAGTTTTACCAACACTAGAAAATGCCTTAATTTTTCCTTTTAAAAACTGTTGGGTTCTCTGTACCAGAGTTCCCCAAATTTTCTGGCTTTGCGGACTGGCGGGGGTGGGTGGGTG
>QLTV01001177.1:2239366-2255531 GCA_003457575.1 Thermophis baileyi | reverse complement strand
GTGGGTGAATGGGTAGGTGGGTGGAGAGGGGAAGGTTCTGCGTGAGTAGCGGGCAAGCGCACACGCCCGTGCATCTGCATTTGTGTGAGCAGCAGGCACGCGTGCTCGCCACAAGCGTAAATGGAGCACACATGTATGTGCTTGCCCGCTGTTCACATAAGTGGGGATCCGTATGCACACACACGCTCAGCCACCACTTCTGAGGAACAGTTCTGAACTGCCCAAGGTCCAGTAGTGGGACCCCTGCTCTATACATTAAGGGTTCGTCCCATTGCAAATATGCTTAGCCCATGAATGAGATAGAAGAAAATGGCTGAGCCCATTAAAATATCAACTTCTTCGCACAGCTAAACTTTTCTGGTGAGAGACAGATACATTTCAACCAGGGTTTTGGACTTGGTGGTCCAAACAGCTGCTTCTAAACCTATGGTATTTCTGAACTTGTAAGGTATGATATATAACATGTAATATGCATTACACATTTATTTTGTTATGTAAACATGAACAGCCAATCAAATTTTGTAATGTATCGTATAAGAAAACCAATAAAAAGATAGTTTTGCCAAAATCGAAATGACAAAGTAGGAAAATTCCATTGGGATAAAGGAATTATGAACTCCCGACTTAAAATGCAATCCTGGGATTCCCGCTAAAGGATAAACAGGTCATGAGAGATGCGCCATTTTTTTTTGTTGTTTACAATAAAAATACCACATGAAGCTCACATTAGGATCTGGATTACATAAACATGCATACACACTACACCAGCTTCTGTCATGGGAAGCAAAAAACCCAAGAATTGGGAAAATAATGTATGAGAGAGAGAAAAAAAAGTTAAATTCCATTCCTAATACCATTCTATGACAAAATGATAACAGACACATGTGATTGTTTTGAAGTTACATATGATGTGGAAAATTCTAAATTTGATATCTGTGTATAGTATCAGAAACTTAAGTAGCTCTTCTGGAGGAAATTTCAGAGCAGTCTGCTGCCACGAAGAACCAATACATAAAATAATCAGAGATATCCCACTTACGAAGCTCTGTGAGTCTCAGCCATCCATGATAGATAATGCATTCTTAGATAGCTTCAGATTATAATTTATGAGTGAGTAATAGAGAAACTTAAAATCTGTATCATTTTATCTAAGTGGTTGTTCAATGTAAAAAAAAAATAGTATCAAAATTCTTTACCTTGGAAAGCAATCTCTTTCAGAAAAAGAATTACATGAATGAAGATTTGAACTTATAAAGAAACTAGTAGCTGGATACCAGTGCTTCGCTACGAAACTATGTGATCGGGCTTGATAAATTGACAGTTAAAGCTTGAAAATTAATGAGTAGTTACGATCGGGCTTGAAAATTTATGTAGAATGTGTAACTCCTTAGCATCAGAGCGTGTTAATATAAGGCAACTGGCAGTTGGAACAGAGTTCTTTTCAGGTGGGGAGGGGAAGTAGGATGTCTAAACTCCCAGCCTGCAGGCTGGATGAGTCACGCCTAAACTCCCAGCCCGCAGGCCGGATGAGTCACGCGCTGGCCATGCCCACGCCTGGTTTAGCGAAGGGGTAGCATCAGAGCGTGTTAATATAAGGCAACTGGCAGTTGGAACTGAGTTCTTTTCATGTGGGGAGGGGGAGTAGAACGTCTAACTCCTTAGCATCAGAATGTGTTAATTAATATAATACTGTATAAGAAATACTAATGATCTGATGGTCATTTCAAAAAACCCTTTCTTAGTGAGCACCTAGAAGCCAAGAGGAACATATGTGCCAAATTTCAAGTTTGTAGGCTTTACAGTTCTGGAGATTTCATGATGAGTGAGTGGTATTTGGCTTTTATATATATAGATTTTATATTGATTGCCTTGGTATTATTATACAAAAGAAAAATAGAAGCCTGGTAAAAACAGCCAAACTATTCTGAAAAACATGTGCTGGATACTTATTTTCTATAGTCTTTTGTTACTTGTTATTTATGTGGATTTTTTAAAATTATGTTCATTGTCCAGAGTCACTTTGTAAGATGGGTGGTTATATAAATGAAATTCAATAAAAAATACTCTACAAAATATAGATCTTTTCAGATGGCTTATAATACAGGTAGTCCTCGACTTACAACAGTTCATTTAGTGACGTTCAAAGTTATAATGGCACTGAAAAAAGTGACTTATGATCGTTTTTCACAGTTACAACCTTTTCAGCATCCCCATGATCATGTGATCAAAATTCAGATGCTTGGCAACTGGTTCATAGTTATGACCATTGCTGTGTCCCAAGGTCAACTGATCATCTTTTGCGACTTTCTGACAAGCACAATCAATGGGGAAGCCAAATTCACTTAACAGCTGTGTTACTAACTTAACAACTGAAGTGATTCACTTAACAACTGTGTCAAGGAAGGTCATAAAATAGGGCAAAACTCACTTAACAAATGCCTCACTTAACAACAGAAATTTTGGGCTCAATTGTGGTCGTAAGTCGAGGACTACCTGTATAAGGATAGGTTCATACCCTGAGTTTATATCCTGGTAGTGCACAGGTGTGTATTTCTGGCTCATGAAGTTTAGTGAACCAAGCTCCTGAGGGCAGGACAAGAAGCAATGGGTGGAAACTAATCAAGGAGAGAAGCAACTTAGAACTAAGGAGAAAATTCCTGATGGTTAGAACAATTAATCAGTGGAACAACTTGCCTCCAGAAATTGTGGGTGCTCCAACACTGGACGTTTTAAGAAGATGTTGGATAACCATTTGTCTGAAGTGGTGTAGGGTTTCCTGCCTAAGCAGGGGGTTGGACTAGAAGACCTCCAAGGTCCCTTCCAACTCTGTTATTTCTAATTTCTATTTCTAATTAGAGAGCCAATTTGGGCTAGCAGTTAAGGTGCTGCCTAGAAACCAGGAGACTATGAGTTCTTGTCCTGCTTTAGACATCAAAGCCAGTTGGGTGACTTTGGGCTAATCACTCTCTCTCAGCCCACCTCGCATGGTTATTGCTTGGGAACAACCCAAAGGAGGAGGAAGGAGAATTATGTATGTTCACTGCCTTCAGATATTTATAAAAATAATAAAGATGGGATTAAAAATCTAGGGAAGGAAGGAAGGAAGGAAGGAAGGAAGGAAGGAAGGAAGGAAGGAAGGAAGGAAGGAAGGAAGGAAGGAAGGAAGGAAGGAAGGAAGGAAGGAAGGAAGGAAGGAAGGAAGGAAGCTGTGGTGTTCTTAGAGCTAATGTACCAGTGGGATTCATCTATATGCTAGTCTACAATCTATAAGTACTAGTCTACAATTCTTTATGCAGCTCTACGTTCAATCCTTGCCCAACCATTATGGAGGAAGCTAGGAATCAAACAGGAATTTTAGGCATGTTCTCAAGTGCCCTTAGCAGAATTGTTTTTTTTTTTTTCATGGAAGTCTTTCTCCCTAGAAAACCAGTATTTCTTCATGCTTTGAAAAACTCTTTACTTCTAAGGTATTTGTCCTAAGTGCCTGTAGAGAAGTTTGATACAACTCTTGTTTAGATGTGTGATTAGGCATGTGATTTTTCAGACCAGACCAGGAAGTTATAGCAATAGGATGATTTTACTCACCAAAACAGGCAATGTTTCCGTCCAGACCTATGTACTTTAAGTCGTAATGGGCAGCTTCATTTTCTATTGGTTCATTCTCAGATTTGTCATCCATGGCAAATATGGATTTTTGCCTGAACTCAGCATTGTCATCAAAATTTATCTTGGCATCAAAGCATACCACTAAATGGAAAGGGAAATAAAATAGAAGAGGAAACAGAATTAGAATTCCACCCCTGATTTTAGGGGCTTGCAAAAGCAGTTATCAAAAAGCAATTTGCCACAAACCTACCAGGTGTCAAAGGAAAAATATATATATATGAAATCTCCATGTTGCCTTCATCTCAGCCTGAGTATATGAATGGGATAGGTTCAAGTTGTCCTTAGCTTCACTGAAATTAAAATAGTGTTTTCTCTTTTAAGCTGATGGGTGCAAGATGTGTTACATCTCACCACCCACTATGTCAAATGTGAAATCAGAAGATCAGTAGAGGGTTGGATCTGATCAATGCTATTCAGGTTGACGTAGGAATGTTCTTTCTTTTCCAGTTCTTTCTTATCAGCCCTACCTGCAGATCAGGCATACCACTAAATGGAAAGGTTCTGGATCCTTTTGCTGCCGGTTCGCTCAGGGTCACGCCGTGTGCGCGCCCGCAGCAATCAAAAATTAGCTTCTGCGCATGCACAGAAGCAAAATCCAAGATGGCGGCGTCCACGGAGACACCGACAGAATCGACTCCGTGACGTCATCGCCGATTTACTAACGGTTCTAAAGAACCGGTTAGAACCGGTAGGAACCCACCTCTGCTGCAGATTTTCCCTGGTTATCTCCCTAAAGAGAGAACTACAGTACAATGGTGTACAGTGGTTGTCAGAACTGTAAATAATGCTAGACTGCTCAACTGGCAGCATTCTCCTTGCATTAAATCTACATCTACTACAGGTTCGGTGTGAAGCTGAAATAGTGAAACAGGGGAATAGTACAACAGAGAAATGGCTTAACACTGAAATAACATAATGGCTTTGTCACAAGGGCTTTGTGGATTCACAGGCTCTGATCCATCTCATAGTGAACAAAAAATTCCTGCAATTTTGTTTTAATTAACACAGCAGAGCAAAACAAGTTTCATTTTCAAACAGTGTTTCATTTCTAATTCAGTTAAAAAAAGCCAAATTCCTGTCTCTGGTCCCTCTTGTCTTACTTATTGATAAAGAGCCAAGAAGCAACAATAAAACCATAGAGCAAAGTAAGCTCAGCAGAGACTTGGCAGATATGTGGTTGCCAAGCATTTCTAGGTTTCTTCTTACATCTCTACTAGCAAAGAAAAGATTCCCAGTTTGCATAAAAGTCCACCTTGTTAATGCCTGTAGTCCAGTATTGGCCAAATTAGAGCATTACTATTTCAACATTTTATTCCTCTTTCCTACTTTGAGATAAGTAAGGGAGTTAATTACGCTGGCTGCAATACTCTTTACTGGGGTTGTCAGTCTGTTTCCCCTCTCTGGCAGGTTGCTATAGCCCAGGGGTCTCCAACCTCGGCAACTTTATGACTTGTAGACTTCAACTCCCAGAATTCCTCAGCCAGCAAAGCTGGCTGAGGAACTCTGGGAATTGAAGTCCACAAATCTTAAAGTTGCCAAGGTTGGAGACCCCTGCTACTGCCCACTGGCCCCAAAAGATTTCCTAATATGAATCCTCAAGTGCTTATATGATTCAATCTGAAATGCCTGTGCAGGGAATCTAATATTAAACAGAATTAAGAAAGCAACATTTTTTTTTTGGAAGAAGCAAATAACAGAAGCCCACTACTATGCAATACCCAGATCTTATCAAGAGGGCTAAATGAATCTGAGCAGTGCACCATAAGAACAATATAAACAAACTGAAGAGGATTCACAGGAAGACACTGAAGATAGATGGCAAGATGAAAGAACCAGATATACATGGTACATCGGGAAAAAGGTCTGATATCAAACTAAGTATTATTGCTGATGCCTTCTTCCCCTTTCCTTACTTAATGATAACTTGGTACTTATTCAAAAATAGCATGGCAGATAGCTAATCCTCCAGAATCCCCACACATCTGCAAGAAGACAAAGCAGAACTTATGTGACATCATCACACAAGGCATTATTTTGACATCACTTTGTGACTGCTGCTGTGGGAGACTGCTCTCAAGGTATTGTATAGCAAAAACTGGATGCCTTGAGTTTGTGAATTGCAAAAGTGAGGTCATCTCTACTCTCAACACTAGGGTCCCAATCCAGATTATAATTGCCATTACTCCTTAATAAAGAAGGTATATAGAATAGAATAAGAATAGAATAACAGAGTTGGAAGGGACCTTGGAGGTCTTCTAGTCCAACCCCCTGCTCAGGCAGGAAAGCCTATGACATTTCAAACAAATGGTTGTCCAATCTCTTCTTAAAAACTTCCAGTGTTGGAGAATTCACAATTTCTGGAGGCAAGCTGTTCCACTGGTTAATTGTTCTAACTGTCAGGAAATTTCTCCTTAGTTCTAGGTTGCTTCTCTCCTTGATTAGTTTCCATCCATTGCTTTTTTATTATTATTATTATTATTTATTAAATTTGTATGCCGCCCAACTCCCAAGGGACTCTGGGCCTGCCCTCAGGTGCCTGGAGAATAGTTTGACTCCCTCTTCTTTGTGGCAGCCCCTGAGATATTGGAACACTGCTATCATGTCTCCCCTAGTCCTTCTTTTCATTAAACTAGACATACCCAGTTCCAGAAACCGTTCTTTATATGTTTTAGCCATGTCTTTCAATTAGTATTTTTTAAAGAACCTACAGGATGAAGTCTGGTGGAGGAAAATAACACATGCATAAACGTTCACGTTTCAGTTTCTAGCCTTATGTCTTGATTGCATAATTTATTCATTTGTTGGATTAAAAAAAAAACCCACTATGATCAGGTGACTCTTTGCAGTATGCAGGAAAAAAAAGTGCCACATACTAAGCTAACTTTTAATTTATTAATGAATATTTCATTATCTCTGAGAGGTGTGGCCCTCAAAATGTTGAACTAATTGTAGGCTAATGAACCATTAAAATGCACAATTTCTTCTTCCTCCCCAAATGAAGGAATTAATCCTCAATTTATATCAGCAGCATAATCTTATCAGCAGCATCCAGTGGCAAGACACTGCATAATGATACACAAATAATATATCTTCTACTATTATTCTAACCAACATAATTATTTCTTCTATATATATCCAAAATGCCATAGGGAGCTTTCAGAGTTGGAAAAGGGTGAGGAGGGGGAGTGCTAAATTTTATATATTTTTATCATTAATAATTTGTCCAATAATTCAGTTTAATGCGACTATTTTACATTATAGTCATAAAACAAGTACACTTCATCATGGCCACATTTCAATTTTTTGACTTATTGTATTCTATTACACTAAATTATTCTCTTCTCTTGCACTAAATTATTCTCAAATAATTTTATGCCATTTGCTTTTTTAAAAATAACTTTGTTTCATTCTGCTGTCTAAAAGAACGGTTTCTTAAAATAGCAAGAACATCTTGATTGCATTATTGAAGACGTGTGTCTTTTAAGATTGTTGTCAAATAAGACACAGTATAATTTTAAAATCCAAACTAGTCTACTTAGTTTACTAAAGGGTGTTTATTGGCTGTATCCATAATAATTAAAAAACATGGGCTCCCCAATTGTGCAAACTACAACAGATCTCAATATTTGCCATTTTGGGAAGATACAAGAACAAAGTAAAATCAATTTGGCCATTGAGGATTTATTTAGGATCATTTTTCATATAGTTCAGATTTATATACTCCACATATCTATACCTCTAGTTAAATACTGTAGCCTATCATAGGCACCAAGTTAAATTTAGATGTTATGAATTTGGCTGGGAAAAGAATAATTAAACCTACAGTATCTATTAACAAGTCAAATTTTATATTTTACATAAACCACAACCACAACTTCACAAAACGTGCAATCTGAAGTTCCTTATTATGCATGTGTCCCATGAGTTGGCTTTCTTGTTACAATCAACAACACTATTACTAAAAAAACCCCCACCAATTATTTACCTGTATATGCAGTTCTTCATATGATTATTAATACATACACATGGACACCAGCCAAAGCATAGAAAAACCTCAAAGAAATAGTGCAAGATTGGAAGATGTGGCCCACAGAATCGCCCACAGACCTGGCCCACAGAATCGCCAAGAGTTGGAGTCGGAGATGACGGATAACATCATCTTCATATATGCATAGGTTATGGATCTGCATAGAACTATAGAACATTTAGAATCTTCTAACGCTAGAAGCCCTGCGCTGCATGAAATAAAGGACAGCTTCCACTGGACCTCTTTAGTTCCTAAGATCAATGCAGTGCATCAGAAGGAATGAAATCATTTGACACCACTTGACCAAGAAGGCAGGTTGCGAGTTCGCAGACAACTATTCGAAGAACCGCAGTTAACAAAGTCTTCTTCATGGTTTCTCAGACACACATATATGTGTATAAGTAGCAAACTTATAACATGGAAAAAGGTCATAAGATAGCCAAGATTTTATGATGCCCCTCCAAATGTTGCATCTCTCTGAATGCTGGATGAAGGCAGAAGGATGAACACATGTGGCTGTCTGACAGAATTCCAGTAAGGGAATCCCTGAGAAGACAAGCTGCCAATCTGGCCATTACTGTTTTAAAACAGTACAAATCAGAAGCCAGCCTTCAACAAAACTTCATGGTTGCATCCATCTATAAGCCCTTACTCTATAAAGATGGCCTTGGAAGCCAGAAATAAATGATAGTTTCCATAGAACAAGACAGTAGAGTCATAAGTAAAAGCATGTACAAGACAAACACTTGAGAGGCTGGGAAAAAATGGAGATAGTCTAAAGTCTTAATCGATGGGGGGGAAATAATTTTGGAAGGAAAGTGGCATCCATGCAAAGAACTATTTTGTTCATATGGAAAGTAAGAAAAGGAGGATTTCTCTAAAGCAGTTCTTCCTAAATCTGAGCAAAATACCCCACACTGAGTAAAAGTAGTTTTTCTTTGGGTAACAACATAAAAAAAAAATTCATTACCCAATCATAACAGGAACACTTCAATAAGAACTTTCTGATAAGCAGTTTCAAGTAATGAATGAAAAGTTTTGGGAAACTTTGCTCTAAAGACATATAGCTCTGTCCCTGGGAGCTATTCAAGAACCTTTTCCTCTGTGACAGGAAGTGGATAATCAGGCGTTCATAGGGGGTCAGTACAGTGGTGGCATTCAGCCGGTTCGCACCGGTTCGGGTGAATCAGTTGTTAAATTACCCACCCCCCACTATCAAAGTGGATCCTGGGTGCTGCGCTGCAATGGAGAAATGGGCAATGGAGCGGCCGGTGCAAGGGAAGGAGAAGGCCACTTTCCCTCTTTCTTTTTCCCTGCTCCTCCTCCTCCCCTCATGCTGGCTGCTCCATTGCCCGTTTCTTCATTGCAGCGCAGCGCCCAGGATCCATTTTGATAGCGGGGTGGTGGTGGTAATTTAACAACCGGTTTGCCCAGGATCAGGTTGGTCATCGCAGGAGGCTCGTCCTGCATGTGCAGTGGAGCTGGAGGTCGGAGATGGGTATGCCTCCCACGACAGCCAACCTGACCCTGGGCGAACCGGTTGTTAAATTATTTGAATCCCACCACTGGGTCATTATTAACACAGAAAGAAGAAGAAAGAAGTCTTCAGATGGGAACTGGTAGAGATTCCAGTGGATAGGAGAAAAGGGAAGTATCCCAGTGAAGGGAAAAAAAGAAGAAAGTTGTTTTAAAGGGAAATGAAAGGCCAATAATGGGTGGAGATTTTTCTGACTGATTGAGTACCCAAAGTACGTGGATTGATCTGATACAGATAGTCCTTGAGTGACAACCATTTGTTTAGTGCAGAGGTCTCCAACCTTGGCAACTTTATGAGGTGTGGATTTCAATTCCCAGAATTCCTCAGCCAGCATGGCTGGCTGAGGAATTCTGGGATTTGAAGTCCACACCTCATAGAGTTGCGCCCTCTTCTCTGTTTTTGCCCTTTCTGCCTGGCTTAACCCGTTCCTTTCAGGAAACTGCTTGAATTCCAGCATGGCTGGCTGAGGAATTCTGGGATTTGAAGTCCACACCTCATAGAGTTGCCAAGGTTGGAGACCTCTGGTTTAGTGAATGTTTGACATTACGATGGCAAGTTGTAAGTGAAAAAAATGACTTATGACCAGTTTTCGTTTGATGGTTGCAGCATCCCCATGGTCACATGATCAAAATCCGGGCACTTGGCAACTGGCATGCATTTATGACACTTGCACTGTCCCAGGGTCCTGGGATCCCCATTTGTGACCTCCCCAGCTGACTTCTGATAAGCAAAGTCAATGGGAAGAAATCAAATTCACTTAATAACCGCATGTTTCACTTAACAGCTGCAATAATTTGCTTAACAACTGTGGCAAAAAAGGTCGTAAAACGGGACACAAATGACTTAAGAACTTTCTTGCTTAGCAATGGAACTTTGGGGGTCGATTGTAGTTGTAAGGCTGTTATTGCCAAATATCAAATTGTTTTTCCAAATATTGGAAAAAATTTCTATTTATCTGCTGTATAATCCCTTCTACCTTATTCCTGAGCAGTTGTGGAACTGAATTCTCCAAGCTGTAGGATGGAAGGAATCAAGATTGGATGAATTGGGAGACAGAACTACTCTCGATAGGAGAGAATAAAGCATAGAATGAACCATGCGTGCTGAGGTCCTCAAGAGATGAGAAAGAACTGAGGCCATTGAGATGTCAAAGGAAGAAATCCCTTCAATGTTCACATGAAGACTTGGTCACCAGGAAAACAGATTGATATAGATACAGCAGAGGTGCTTGATCCTTATCAAAGGATTGTGTGATGATGTCAAAGAAGACAAAATGGAGGTGTTCATTGGAACCTCACCAAACTACATCATGTGCATGGAGAACAGAGCTTCTAAAAAATACCTCTGTAAATATCATCCAAAGGGAACGAGAAAGGGGAAACTTGATTAACCGAAACATGAAGGCAGCTATGAAAGTTGTTCTAGTTTCAAGTAAGATAGTGTATAAATATCTTCCATAAATAAATAACCACTAAGGAAGAAAAGGATTCTCTGTGGAAAGATTAAACGCCTGTTAATTCCACAGAATAAATGAACTGCCTCCATAACTGCCTCGTGAAGATCTACAGTGATTTTTAAATTATAGTTCCCAATGCAATCCTGTTGGAACGGATGTTTAGTGTCAAGATGAATATAATGATAAACCATAATTACACTAAAGCTTGATTTCAACTTGTCCACAACTGCACATAGACGTCAAGACATACCTAGGCAGAGAAGGGTCTGATGGGTAAGCATAGGTTGCAAATGGTTGCAGATGGGTCGATGTGCATACCTCTCAAATCTTAACTATGTGTTGTGTGGAGATACACATCCTATATGCTCATTGGTTGTTCCAACTTTCTGTTGGGAGGCGGGCAGAAGGCAAGGCACATTCAAGCAACGTTAACATTCGCAGGTATAAATGCAACAGCTATGCAACCGTCTTTGAATGACAGATGCATATATTCCCTGATTTGCAGTGACAGAGAAGTCTAACCCAAGCTTAAGCCATAAATAGAAGGCAGATTTTGTCTGTGACAAGGAAAATGCAAGGAAGAAGTTGTATCTACAGATGTTTAAATTCTCTAAGGCACCATTCTGATACTGAGAATGTGAGGAATTTTTATTACTTTTTAATGTTCGTTAGCTCTGGCTTGAAGTACTAAAACCCCACGCTCAAGAACATTAATCTAAAAAGTGTTTCTTTGCTAGATCAATATTCAACCCCCTACCCCCCTTAAAAAAAAGAGAGAGATACCTTGTCCTTCTGGAGTTTCACCAAAGGGATTCACCTCCACCTGAGTGGCATCAATTTGCAAGAAAAGATTGTATAACTTCTTTATTTGATCTGCTGCCTGAAGTTGAAAACGTAATGCATAATAACATAAACAGAAAATCATAGGAAGGGGCTAAAGAAAAAGAAAATAATCCTAACATACCATTAAACCTATTTGTATTTTCTCCATTGGTAAGAGAGGTTAAAATGTTAACATACTTTTATTAAGTGGAAATGCTTTATATTGTCTTCAAATTGATGGCTGATGCCTTAGCCTCTTCCTCCCTCAAGTAAAAAAAAATGATTCCTAGTTCAAAACATTGTCAAATATTGCATAAAGACTCCCTCTTCACAGTGCACTAAGTAGGCCCTTGCAGGAAGGAAGAACAGCATCATTAATTCAAACAAACTTAATTTAAGCACAATGAACCAAGTTTGAGAGTTCATAATGAATACATTATGCTGATATGGAAGTTAAAGTGATTACCTTAATGAGACTAAATTCAGAAACTGTGAAGCAATATGCAGCTGACAAATGTAGATTAGTTGCTGAATTTGTTTAGAAAATACTTAAACCCGCCTTTCCTACATCAAAATGTGACTTCTGCTGCAGAAACAACAGTTGAAAAATTGGGTTATTTGGTCTTAAAACTTGGGTTTATTCACTGTGCTTAATTTCATTGATGCATGACCAGGATTAAACTTCCCTGAGTAACTTTCTGTCTGTATTATCTTTCTTTTCAGGGAAAATCCATCATCAATTAGATGGCATAATTAAAAATGTTCCACAAATAAGTTAACAACGAAACAACAAATATTTAATACATATAGCAGAGGTGGCCAATCATCCCCCAACATCAGAATTTGGGCCCCCCACCAGCCCACCATAAATCACTCCAACACTGCATCAAAAAAGTTTGAAAGTTTAGTATACTTCTTGTGAAGAAGAAAGTCTAATACACTTCTTATGAATTGGTGATTTATTTTTCCTCGTTGCTGAAAGCTCTTCCTTTATTTCTTCTCCTGACTCCCGAAAATTTATTGATGATTCTTCCTTTTCCTATTTGACCTTTAAAGCAACTTTGTGATGTAAGGTTAATCTGATGGAAAGTGATAAGCCCAGAGAGGAAGAATTTACATCTGAGTTACTTTTCATCCAAAACAATGAGGCTAAATACATCATTGGTTTACTAGTCACCAATGATGTCATGGATATTAACCAATAGATTCCCAGGATTTGTACTAAGGGATACTTCTTACCAATTTCAGAAGAAGCCTGAGAGATGCAAAATCACTTTCAGGGCTAGAAATGTATAGTTCTTTTTGCATACAGGTTTGTTTACTTCACAGGAGGGGCAGTACCCTTCCTTTCTACAGTTT
This sequence comes from Thermophis baileyi, assembly GCA_003457575.1. Classification (NCBI taxonomy): domain Eukaryota; kingdom Metazoa; phylum Chordata; class Lepidosauria; order Squamata; family Dipsadidae; genus Thermophis; species Thermophis baileyi. Next base: position 2,242,664 of record QLTV01001177.1, on the reverse strand, counting down.
GAGTGGAGCCTCCACAACAGTCTCTCCAAAACTTTCCACCAACCTTTGTAATTGCTGATGTGGTAAAGGGAGGATATTTAAAATAATATCCTAATAATTATTTTAAAAATGGAGATTTAAATTTAGTTTTGTCTTCCTTTTTATGGTGGGGAAGCATAAGCAACAAGAGATAGATAGATAGATGATAGATGATAGATGATAGATAGATAGATAGATAGATAGATAGATAGATAGATAGATAGATAGATAGATGATAGACAGACAGACAGACAGATAGCTTTGATTCAAAGGAGATTGAGGATCTCTGCTTTAAGACTGTTCCATTTTAAACAAAACAAAACAAAACAAAACACGAAATACTAACTTGCCTCTCTAAGACATAGCTTCTATTTAGTGCAAGGCTATTTTTGAGTGGAATCTTTAAGTTTATCTTAAGTTAATCTGAGTTGACCTTCTCAGATAGTGGTCAATCCAGACTGTTTATTTGAAAGGAGTGGTAAGCCAACAGCAGACACATTAATGGATTTCTGAGGTTTCTCGTTTTGATTTTCCATGACAATCCAAAGTAATGCTACCTCAGGTCATTTTTGGAAATTAAAATGGCAATTACAGTTGGCTTCATGATGATGAAAATGGTGGCTGTTTGGAGCAATGAACTTTTTAAAAAAAGAGGACTAAGAGGCAAGGTCAGCCAGTAGGACAGGCCAGAATAATTGCTGAGATCAGGACATTGTTACTATGCCACAATTTAAGTCATTCCAGTGGAATTTATTATTTCCACTGGTATGAGCAATTTTATGCATGTACAAATGTGCAGAGTTCAGCTGTCAACTTTTTTTCAGAATACATTTAATCTGAATTAGCAATTCCACTTAACACGTAACATAAAGCCTAGTGCTATGCATTTGAATCTGATATAGTTACCATAAAGTAAACTTAAAGTACATTTCTCCGTACTGATGCTTGAAAAGAAATTCAATAACCATGCATTATTATTTTAGAAGATTGTTAAATAACCATCCTCACCAAAGAGACAACTAAAAGGCTATCAAGCATTATGAAAATTTATCCACAGCTTGTTAGACATTAGATTTTAACCGTAGTACCACAATTCTTCTAGTATCTACCTACTGGGGAATATAAATGATTATCGTAAGACCAAATTAAATAGACCTTTGATTACACTGATGTAGCCATTATGTTTCTATGCTTCAGTAAATCACACTGCAAAGGTTATAGCACATGGGAAGAAATGTATTAGATGTTGTTTTGTTAAGCAGTTCATGCATTGTGCTAATAATGACATGAAAAGCTAAAAAGATTTAATAATAATTCTCTCTCATTAATGATACTGCTAAAACTTCAAATGGGTGTTAATCATCTTAATGTTTATGCATTTGTTAATTGCACAGTTGGGATGGAAATTAATTAAAAGTGGTATATTAAAAATTCAAAGGTTTTATAAAAGTGGCATTTTGATGATATGGGAAAGTCTGTAGAAAAACAATTTATCATCTCTCTCTTCCCAGAGCAGTAAAAAAAGATCAAGCTTGTTGCAAAATGTGAGTTGGGTGGTCATATAAATGTGTTTAATAAATAAACGTGTGGGAGTTGTGTGGCCATATAAATGTGTTTAATAAATAAAAATAGATAAACTCAAAAAGATAGTGACTTGCACGAGTTTCAAACGCTGAGAATAAATCTTAAAGCAGTAAAATGTATACAGAAAATCTAAATTTGCTTCTTTTTTTATTCATGTGTCTATTTGCATCGCTAGATGAACATGAATGGAACGGAATTCAGGATAGATAAAAAAATTATAGAAGCCCTACTACAAAAAATAATGTTACTCATATAAGTATTTTCTTTAATGTAAGAATTTTTATTGAGTTCTAGAGTATTATAAAATACAAATCATATCAGTAGTTTTAAATGGGTATCAAAACTTTCACAGGATGTAAAAGTATTAAGATGTAAATGGTTACTAGTAAAATGGGCTTATATTAATTCAAGTAAAAGAGGCAAATGTGACTCTCAGCATAAATTACTAGGAATGTAACTACAGTAGAATAGTATTCAGTTCCAGTGATTTCCGCTGGTACCTGCTTGGCCATTATGGGAACAAGATGCTGATTTAGACAGCACTTTGATTGTACAGAGTAGCAAAAAGATTAACAGTCCATTCAACAGCCAGTAGTGTCAAGTAGTGTTTTTAATACTGCCTATAACTTTTCAGAATGAATTTCTTTAAGTAGAAGGAACGTAACATTAAGGAACGTAAGATTTTCTTTAGCATTCAGCCCACAATCAGGTTCCATCATACGATAATAGAAAACTTGGTATCTTCATATAGAATACAGTATGTCTGTATATGTTATCTAATCATCCCCTGATCAGTCGATCAGTATGAAGACTTGGTTTTGTCCTCATCGTAAAATTTCCCCAGTTACGATCATCACATCACGATTCACTTATATACATTATCTATGGTCTCATTATGCTATGTTAGAGTTGAGTGTTGTTCACTCCAAAGACTTTAAGAGTGTAGACTTCAACTCTCCAAATTCTGGTCACTGAAGCACCTACTTCTTAAAGTTGTTGAGACTGAGAAACATTGGTTTGACAGTATCCATGACGATACAGTAAATAGAGGCCAATAAACATGTCAAAGCATACATGGTTTTATCTTTATTTTTTCTTAATTCATGCCTGTACAAAATGACATGTTTTATGCATGTGTAAGAAGATAAATTTAAGAGTTAGGGTCAGGTATTCCATGCAGTGTAATTTACTTGTATTTCTCTCTTGCACAATCAGCCAGATCATGAATGTGGTTTTCTGGGTTCATTCTTTCAAATAACTCAGTTGTGTCATGTGGTTCATGTCGCTTCCTCAACTCTTTTCTAATCTCAATAAAGAAGTCTTTTGATTATTATTAGTTAGTTTACTTTATTGTCATTGCACCTCGTACAAAGAAATTAAATGCCATCTTCAGTGTACATTATAACTATAAAAATAAAACACAAACACACATCCTTCACATTCTATACAATTGAATTGAAAACCCCTGATATTGCATTAATATTGTACTATACAGTAGAATTTAATATAGTTACTGCTCTGGGATAGAAGCTGTTTTTCAGCCTATTTGTCCTTGTTTTTATTATCCTGTACCGTCTGCCAGATGGTAATAGTTCAAAAAAAGAGTGCCCAGGATGAGATGGATACTTAAAAATGTATTGAACTTTCTTAAGGCAGCCGGAGCTATAAAGCTCTTCCAAAGAGGGGAGAGGGAAAC
>QLTV01001177.1:2197767-2239285 GCA_003457575.1 Thermophis baileyi | reverse complement strand
ATCCAGGTGCAGTGAGTTAAAATACTCTGTATGGTGCAGAGGTAGAAGGTCACCAGCAGTTTTTCATTCCGTTGTTGTTTCCTGAGAAGTCTCAGGTAGTATAATCTCTGCTGGGCCCTTTTGATCAGTGCTGCAATGTGAGCGCTCCAGGTCCGGTCCTCTTTTATGATAACACCCAGAAACTTAAAACTGGCCACTTGCTCCACTCGGTCTCCATTGATAACCAAGGGCTGGATGTCTGATCTATTCCTTCTATAGTCCACTATAAGCTCCTTGGTCTTATTGGTGTTAAGGACCAAGTTATTGTCTCCACACCACGAAAGCAACCGGTCCACCTCATCTCGATAGGCAGACTCATCCCCTGCGGAGATGAGTCCCACCACTGTTGTATCATCTGCAAATTTAATAATAGTATTACTGGCGTGAGTGGGAATGCGTGAGTGGGAATTATTATGTTGAATGCTAGTGCTACTTTAGACAATATAGCTCCTTCTGATGACCAACTGGTATTTGGGGTTGTAGTCATCTTCTTTCTCCTGAAGTTTCATACCATAGCATGAACCAGGTGATGAGGAAGTGATGTGGAGTTTTTTCTTAACTGAACTTTTGTATTAAGGAGGAAAAGTTAACTGAAATTTTGTATTAAGGAGGACTTAATCAGACCATTCCTACCTAGATCCACTCCTTTCTGTACATGGAAACAAATTGGTTCCATTTCATGCTCACAAAGCACTTCCAAGGTTATGGAAAGGTCCTTTTGGAAATGTCAACAGGCACTTTAAAAAGCTGTCTGTAAAAAACAGCAAGTATTTCCAATATACAGTTTTGTCCCACACCAAGGGGAAAAAAAGAATTAAGGTCCAAGAATAGATTCTTGGAATTTAATTGATGGTTGCCATTGTTGCTACCACTAATTTATAACGTATTTTATTTTTCCTGAATGCTTAAAACGTATAACAAGATATTATGATGACATAAAGACCATCAATGCCCTGAATAGAACCCGTATGCAAACGGAAAGATCCTAAAGTTGGATTGACCAAAACGAGTCACTGACATCTCAGCATAGTTAAAAGCTAATTCCTGAAAATGTTACCTGCCGCTGCAAAGGCCCTTTGAATCCTAAATTTTCTGCCAGCCGTACTGCCTGAGTATCCTTTACTCCTTCAAAAATATCTATTTCTTCCTGTTACAATAAAGGGCATAAACAAAAATATTCAGCTGGAAAACAAATGTATAATTTCAATGGTTAAAAAAATACTTAACATATCCTGCAAATTAGCAATTAAAATTTGGCAAGTTGCCAAAATACCAAGAATGCAGCTACAGGGTATGTTATAATTACCACACTCTCCATGAAAAAGAGTCTCTCTGAAAATCATAAAATTCTTCAGGGTGGCATGCTGACAAGGCAATCTGACACCAGTTTTCACTTTTAATTACTGTACAGATGGCATTGATGAATACATATTCTGTTAATTTTTATGACCAATTTAGACACGGAACCAAAGCAATGTTGTTAATGCCCAACAATATTCTTCTTCATTTTTCAGTTCAAATATGCATTATTATTATTGTTGTTGTTGCTGCTGCTGTTTACAGAATGTTATGTGCTCACAAAATTATAGACCAGTTCCAGGTTAAGCTTTGTTACTGTCTCATTAAGCATTCTTTCATGTAGTAGCCATTCCCCACTCTATAATTTGAAATAATAGCAGACTGTCATGTGAAAAGGAATTTTGAGTAAATATAATGTTTACCTGCTGAGTGAATAGGGGGCTAATTTATAAATCAATAGAATCAGATGCTTTTGCTATTGTTTTTCTATACCACTTCAGACTGGATACCATATTTAAAGTGTTTTGTTGTCATGTTTATGTAGTGAATATTGGAGGTGGAGCTTTGAGAGCCATATACAACAAAATTTCATTTTAATATATGCCGATTAGTGTACATTTAAAAGTGACAATAAAGTTATTCTAAGTCAGTTCTAAAGTACTGTATCTCTACCACACTAAACAGAAAAATTAAGGTCCTTGATATCACAGATATCTTTATGGGGATGAAATTAAATAATCTATATTTCCTTTATAGTGGTACAGTCTATGATGAACTGTATTTCCTGACTTTATAAACTGGCTCTCATATTTTAAAGAGTGCTTGTTGAGGTTACAAGTTTAAGCCCATTTATCTGGCTATAATTCCCATTATATACAATTAGACTTTCTTCAACAGGCATGTAAGAACTGTACCGCAAAAAAAGAATAATCTAACCAAGTTAGTATTCATTAGCTTACAGAATTTACTAATTAGCAAAAGTAATTCGCAACTGTTATAAACTCTTCTCAAGTTATGTCCCACTTTGTACTACATTCAGATACTTTCTGAAAATGCTCACATTCTGTTCTGCTATAAAGTGTGAATAAATAGGTGGACTTATCTTTTTTTTTAAGATCTGCTATTCCATAAATCAAGTTGTTAGCACACCTCCCTTCAGTACAATATTGTTGTTCATACCTCCCCTAAAAACACCGAATGAACAATGAAAACAATGCAATGAAAGTTACATTTCAGTGGATTTAGTCCAACAATGTAACTTAAAAGGCTTTTCACACCTCCCCTGGACTCCGTCTGCACCTCCCTGAGGGAGGTATATCTCAGTTTGGGAAAACCTGCTGTAAGTGGTAGCAAGATCTCTGCAAAGTAAAAACTTTTAAAGGGAGATAAAGATGAATAGATTAATAGAGCGTGGGAATGTCTGTACAAGCTCTAGCATATGAGAATGCTTACATTGTTGTTCAAATAACATAAACTATGTACCTGGAAGTACAGGTAAGTCCTTTAATTCAGCCCAAAATTTTTTGTCACTAAGCTTGACAGTTTTTAAGTGAGTTTTGCCCCATTTTATGACTTTCCTTGCCACAGTTGTTAAGTGAATCACTGCAGTTGTTAAGTTACTGACAGTTGTTGAGGAATCTGGCTTCCCCATCGACTTTGCTTGTCAGAAGGCTACAAATGGTGATCACATGACCCCGGGACGCTGCAATCATCATAAATATGAGTCAATTGCCAAGCGTCTAAATTTTGATCACGTGACCATGAAGATACTGCAATGGTTGTAAATATGAAAAATGGCCATACATCACTTTTTTCAGTGCCATGGTAACTTCAAACAGTTACTAAATTAACTGTTATAAGTTGAGGACCACTGTATGTAATTCAAGTAATTTGTGTGTGATGTCATGATGCACAAAGGTTATTGATAATCACATTAGCTCCTGTTTGTGTTAAATATTTACCAAAATCTGCATGAATTTATTTATTATTTTATTCATTAGATTTGTGTGCTGCCCATCTCATCTTGAGAGGACTTTGGACTGCTTACAAACACTAAAATTAAATATTAAAAATTATTAGCTCCCCTTCTGGACGTATCTATATAAATGCATATAGAAAATCTGGAACATTTGATTAATGCTTTACAGATATTGTATTAGATCTTCTATAAATAGTCACATCAACCCATATTTGATTATTTATTCAAAGAGAATATAGCAGTGCAGTTTATGTGAACACGAACAATTTTAAACTATGCACCTTGAAAATAAGTTCTGGAGTTTTTGCAGCTACTTCTTCTATATCAACCCCACCTTGTGGGCTACCAACGAGAACAGGTCCATTGCAAGCTCGATCCATTAATATTGCAAAATATGTCTCTCTGGAAATGTTTAGTGCTTCTGCCACCATAACCTAAAAAATATAATTTGAGAATATATTATTATTATGCCTTGGCTAACAAGGTCCAACAGTCTTTACATTTTATTGGCTGTATAAGAAATAAAGTCTTCCAAATGAGGAAGAGAATCTAGCATATGTAATAATTGAATGCCAGAGATCAACCCACATTCTGGAATCCTTCAGCGATATGTTATAAAATCAATTATTTCATTAAAATGTGGGTAGCTTATTATATTATCATCATGTATTGTAGTATACCTTTCCATTTCAACTTATGGCAATCTGTGAGAGATGGTGTCTATGGGCGGGGGTTGGTGTGATGGACTACAGTGAAGGAGCAGTTTCCCAGGAAGGAGGGAGAATATTCCAGAAAAGGGGTGGGGGAGAGAAGAGGCAGCCCAGCCCAGAGCTGGATAGGAGACAGGGGAAGAAAGTAAGGATAGCCTCTCCCTAGAATCTCCCACGGTATATCCTTTAGGGTGAGAGTAGTAAGAATCTTGTCTGGCAAGATTCTGTCTATTGTATGTAAGCAATAAAGAAGTGAATGGATTGTTCCACATTGTTCTTGGGCTTAGCCCAGCAGAATCACCCACAATAGATTATCCCGTATGGTGAAGACAGTGGTCCAATTTTGGGAGATTAGTAGGTATAGAGCCTGATGGCGCAGCGGTTAAAATGCAGTACTGCAGGCTACTTCTGCTGACTGCCGGCTGGCAGCAGTTTGGCAGTTCGAATCTCACCAGGATTAAGGTTGACTCAGCCTTCCATCCTTCTGAGAGCAGTAAAATGAGGACTCACATTGTTGGGGGAAATATGCTGGCTCTGTAAACTGCTTAGAGAGGGCTGTAAAGCACTGTGAAGTGGTATATAAGTCTAAGTGCTATTGCTATTGCTATAAGAGGCCAGTGCCCCTTAATTGCAGCAACCTCCATTAAATATGTGAAAAATAGAATCAAAATATTTTCAACTATTCTAGGGCTGTACATTTCATGATGGAGGCAGGTTGTCTCCTTCTTCTTTAGGCCTGAGGGTCACCCTTGCGAAACAGATTAGACTAAAGCACATTCACATCTACAATAAATACAGCCCAACCATTTCACACTATATGCTCACAATATTTGCAGCACTGCTGCAATTGTTACATCTACATCAACTCATTGGAATCTCATTTAGTATGTGAAAGAATTAATCTGAAATAATGCATGTCAATAATTTCAGTAGTATATTAAGCAAACAACAAACATAATTCACACGCTATAAACACTATGCAAAATTACAAATTGTGTCTTATCTTAATTGTTAAAATGAAACTGCCATACTAACCAGAATAGGATAGCATCTTAAAGGCATTTTTAATAACCTCAGTAAGATATTCATAATATGGGATGGTCTTCCTTATTCAGCCTTCTGATAGTAATAGATATTAAATGACATCTTTATTGCAAGATTATGAATTCTATATTATCTATCCTAGGGATGGATGGATGGATGGGCAAAATGTTTTGTGCACAGAGAGAAAAGATAAACACGGAGAAAATAAAATACGCATAGAATAGTGACAATAAAGGAACATGACTGCAGGAAGGGAAAGGAAGAGATGGGTGGGGAAGATAGGTTATGCTCTGCTTGAAGACATGGCAGCAGCAGCAGCAAACAAAAGAAAGATGCTGGACCACACTTGAATTGAAACATGACAAAAGTGATAGCTAGTTTGGTGTAGTAGTTAAGGCATCAGGCTAGAAACTATGGATTCTAGGTCCTTTCTTAGGCACAAAATGAGATGGGTGGCCTTGGGTCAGTGACTCTCAGCCCTAGGAAGAAGGTAATGTCAAACATCTATGGAGATTATCAGTCATCCAGGTCATGGTTGTCCCAAAGGTGCTTTTTCAAGAGGCAACTGGACTTTCTGGTTTTTCTTTGAAGACGTTTCACTTCTCATCCAAGCAGCTTCTTCAACTCTGACTGGATAGTGGGGAATGGAAGGATTTATACTCCTTGCAGACAGCTGGTCATTTGCATTCTTTTAGCGGGTCGTTAAGGTCACCTGGAGGTTTATCTGTGTCATCAGGGTCACCTGAGTGGTACAAATTGGTGTGGAGCGAAACGTCGTCAAAGAAAAACCAGAAAGTCCAGTTGCCTCTTGAAAAAAGCACCTTTGGGACAAGGCAATGGCAAGCCACTTCTGAAAAACCTTGTCGAGAAAAATGGACAAACTTGTCCAGGCAGTTGCCAGGAAGCAAGACAAACTTGAAAGGCACATGCATAAACAAAAAATCTGAGACTTTTGGTGGTAGAGGTAGGTAAGTATGGCCTCTTACGTTGACTTGCATTTGAATTAAGAGGCAGCAACCGCAACAGAAAGAAAGACAGTGCTGATATTACTATGTTTAAGAGAAAGGGGTCAAGTACACAAGCCTCACCTTCCTCACAAGACTATCCAGAATGTATCCAAAATTTGGAACTAGAGGTTCCAGATTTCAGCTGGAAATCCACACCTGTTTGGAACATGTCTGCCCAAATCCCAAGGCACAATGTACCAAAAACAAGGTGTGGTTTTCATTTCATGCCCACCTCTAACCCATATCATCTGGTAAAGCAATACTGACATTTAATATGAAATTCACTTTTCATTTAAAAAGAGGAAAGTGTTCCTCTGGTCCAGAGAGAAAATATTGAGTGGTAGCTGTTCCTGATGAAGACCTGGAATTTCCAGAAAAGTTTCCTGTGCTGATGTATTTTTGCAGAAATGGTGAATATCTGTAGCTCAGGTGTAGGATGATGGTGAAGGCTCATTCTCCGAGCTTGTGAGTTAATGTATTTCTTGTGCTTGCTTATCTCATTTAGACTTCCTTCCTTCCTTCCTTCCTTCCTTCCTTCCTTCCTTCCTTCCTTCCTTCCTTCCTTCCTCAGTTTTACTCACAAGGAACTATAATTTGGCATTTGTTGGGACATGTGTGGGGACCATCTTTTATTTGTGATTGAATTCCATCTGGACATACAACTAAGAATACATGCACCTGTTCCATATAGCTCAATAGTACAGAATTTTGTTTTGTCCAATGGAATTCCCAAGGAACTCTAGTAGTCCAATACACTGACAGATTAATCAACTTTTTATTCTGCTTTATACATAGTACAGCAAAAATCTGTACTTATTTTTCTTTTATATCTCAATGTGGTATCTGGGTGGTAAAGAATTGGATCTTTAGTCCACACAGGTACAGAAAGAACTCTCCAATACTTGCAGACAAAAAATACATGCCATGGAGATGCAACATGGTGTTGTCTGTACTGTATAAAAGTTGAGACATGAAGTCTTCTCTATACAAAACAGGCAGTAGGACCTTCCAATATAGACTCACCAATACTCAAGATTTACATCTGCATTTTTCTATACATACAGTATACAAATAATACTCTGGGAAACAATCCATAAGCAATAAGTCAATATACATAGAGCACAGACACACACATATAGATGTCTATAAATACTTCAATACCTAAATACATGTCCATTCAAGAATATCTCCCCACATACAAATATGTACCAAAGAAGTATGATTCCAAGCATAAAATTATACCCATTTAGACAAAACTTTGCAAATTTTATTCTTTTAAATAAAATTATTAATACTGCCCCAAACCAGGAGGAATAAGACAAAATACTTAAATTTTAAATGAAGGGATGGAATTCACATCCTTATTATTGAAACCTTCTGTAATATCTTCCATAGAATATTATTACAAGAAACTCTAATTATTTTTGTTTAAAAATCCATCCATCTAAATGAAACTTCAATAAAGTTAAATTCTTTTATTGCTTGGAGAACAGGGGCAGGTAAATCAACTGTGATATACTGAAACTGTCTTTGAAGATAACCAAGCTCGATGCCATAGGAGAATTTTATGTAAACCTATAAAATAGCTGCCCATGTTTGAAGGAGCCAGGGGGGAAACTCTGTTTATTTAAGATAGATTGATCTTGCACTAACATTTTTATGTATCACTGCAGGGAAAGAAATGTACTTTCAGAAGCTCATTGGTTGATAAGGAAGCCAACTGCACCCAGGACTATAAACTAGGTTGTGTCACTTCTAACCCAACTTTCTCAAGAAGTCTTGTGATATGGAATTTCACTGGTTTATGAGAGTTCTCTATTGGAAACCCCTACTTCTTCTCAAGATATGTAATAATTATATGGCTTCTGATTGGGGTAAGAAGAACTACAGTATGTAACTCCAGTTGTATGGGGGCAAGGCATGGGGGAGCGGTATACTATATTGTTTTATATCCTAATAAATCTCAGGAATAAACTTCACAGTAGTTTGTGTAACATTTGGTATCTCAACTTTAAATCTAACATTTTAAAAGGACTGCTTCCAAAGACACATAAAAATGCCACCAGGAATCACATTTATGCAGTGTTTTAGCACATGGTACATTTTTGGTCTTGTCGGCTGAAAGGATTGCTAGGAAGATAAGATGAAACAAGACAAAGAACAATTCTTCCCTATAGATGAATCCATGCATGAGCAGTAAGATACTCACTTCGACCGAAAGTGAACTGCCTTCCCTAATCTTCTGGTAATAAAACAAAATGATTGTCCAGATTTTCTCTTAGGTAACAATCTGTCCAGTCCAGTGAAAGAAAAAGAGCAGTCCATTTTTTAGGGACGCTCAGATTAATACTTCGAAGAATTTGCAAAATTCGGATGGGAGTCAATGAGCTTGAAACCTCCTTCCAGTTCGAAATTGTATTTTGGAGATCAATTCTCTATTTGATCAAAATCCTGGAAAAAATTCTGTTGGAGTCTGAAGGTATCATTTTTTTTAAACCAATGAACAAAATCAGAGGTATTCATTCCAGTTGGCAATTTCTCTTCCTACAAACTACAGTATAGCATTTGTCTACTTTATGGCAGCACTAATAGATTACAGTCAAGCTTTAAAGCATGGGGGCCTAACCTTTTGGCTTGCCTGAGCCACACTGAGTGAAGAGGAATTGGGCCACATATAAAATATATAATATAGTTAATGTTAACATTTTACAATCTTGTGGGGCTGCATGCAGCCCATGCATTGGGCATGTCTGATTTAATTTAATGTATCAATATCCTGATATCCTTTGTCTTTTCTCAACTAATAATCAAAATGGTCATCACCGATTCCCAAATGACTTGACACTTGTGTGCTAATTTAACCAGAAACATGCTTTTCAAATTTAACTTCACCATGGATAAGTATTATTTTAGTTATAAGTAAAAGAGCCACCTTTTGTGTCAGTATATCCAAGGCCATTAAAGTAATGACCAGGATAAGCTGGATAGTTTAGGAAGGATGAATGTTGTTTTTAGATCTTTAAAATGTTCTTGCATTGTCCTATATTTAATTATTCCAGTGAAATCAATGAACCTTTGCATACAAGCATGGAGAACTGCAATCTGAAATAATAGTTTTAAGCAGTAGTGGGTTTCTCTTACCTTTGCTACCGGTTCGGGAACGGGAGCACGCAGGCGCGCTTTGCACACGCGCAACACTTCTGCGCAGAAGCTTCTGCTCATGCGCAGAGCGTTTTTGATGATGTCCGGGTGGGTGGGCGGAGCCTCCTGCCACCGCCGCCACCGGTTCGCCCGAACCAGTGAGAACTGGTAACAACCCACCACTGGTTTTAAGTCAAGAATTCAGTCATCGCAAACAATTACTAAATTATGGATAAGGCATTATTTAATTTCTGCTTTTTAAGCTTTATCATGGATCATCACTATTATCTTCTATCTTCCAAGCCAACTTTTGGTGTTTCATAGAAGACAGCTCTATCAAGGGCTGGAAGTCAACGTTACCTTTCTATAAGAAGGAACAACACTCCAACCAATATCAGTTGCAGGGAAATGGAAAAGAGTATATCTTCCTCTCTTGCTTACAAGTACCTCAAAAGTACTTGCATTGGCCCTGTGAGAAACATATGCTTGACTAAGGTAAATTTTGGCCAGGTGTTCTTATATTTTTACATTCTTGAGCATGCTTAACCTAATCATATCCTATGAACACAACTGCATCTATCAATCATTTTTTATACCTATATACTTTCAATTCATCGCTATTCCAAGAAATTGCTCTTTTCAGACCAATTTAGGGAGATGGTGCTGCATGTCTGAAAACAAATACACACACACACATATACAATCACTGCAAATTGGAACCCTCCTAGACAAGTCCTGTGTTTTCTGAACATTAACTCCACAAGAACTTTAAAAAAAAAATTGACAGATTTTTCCTAGATTTCCTGAGTGAGATTTTTTAACATGACTGCTCCATAGATCAAACTGGTCACCTTATACATATAAGGTGTACATTATATCATTTAAGTACTTTAGGGCTTAGCAAATACAACTAATGACGACTTATGGAGGATAAACTCTTTCCATTCTACTAGACCACAAAAGAAAACCTAAATAGAATGTGCTTTTTGATTTGACATTTATAAGAAAATATAAAGTAAAATATAAAAAGTGAAGGAATGTAAATAAGCAATGTGTATCCTTCATTCCCATATGAACATTTATTAGATATAGATCTAGTGAACAATAACATACTGTAATTGGCTGAGTAGCTTCATAGTGCACCTGATAAAGGTGGGAGGCTTTCTTACCTTCTTAACTTTAACACCACCTTTTGGAGTTTGCTTTGTTGTAAGATTATATCCAATCATCTGTTTAGCAAGCTGTCCTACCTCTTTAGGGCTAAAAAAAAAAAAAAAAAGAGGAATCAATTAATAAATTACTATATGAATATTTTTTTAAACAACTTTCAAAGAAACAGTGATTTAAAAAAAACTTGTTGCATTTTACTAGACTCACTCTTTTGTTAAATGTACGCCTCCTTTCAAACCGCTGCTGAACACACCTTTGCCTCTTCCTCCAGCTAAGATCTGAGCCTTCAACACAATTTCTGTTGCTTCTGTAAGAGGGGGGAAAAATGCATTTAAGCTACAACCTGGATGAACCAATTTCATTATGTGACAGGTGAATGGAAAAACTCTCCGGCATATTCATGTTAAAAGAACAGCTCTTGTGTTTTAATCTAAGAGCATACACATGCGAACAACGCAATGCAACTTTAGACTGGCACTCATGGAGACAATGAATAAAATGGAAAATGGTAAAAAGGGGCTCAGGAGAAATAGAGGAAATTATAAATCGGTAAGCTTAACATCTGTCCCAGGAAAATAGCGGGAAACAGTAATTAAAGAAAAAAAAATAACAGTAGAGAAATAAACCTTGCTGAAGGAAAAATCAGCATGGAATTCACCAAGGTAAAACCTGCCTCACCTGTCTTGCAGAGTTTATTGAGAGTGTTAACAGGCACATGAATCGAGGTGACACTCTATACATGGATTTTCACAAAGCCTTTGACAAAGATCCTCATTAAAGCTCTTGAAGAAACTGAGGAGCCAGGAACAGAGGAGCTGGCCTTTTATGGATTGCTAGCTACTGTAGTTATTATAAGGCAGAAAGAAAAGAGGAGGAAAATAAATGGGTAAATTTCTCAGCGGAGAAAATTAGTGAGTGGAATTTCTCAAGGATCTGTACCGAGACCAGTGCTTTTAAATCTGTTCATAAAATATCTTGCCTCAGGGGTAAGAAGTGAACTAGCCCTTTTAAGAAATTAAAATTCTACTGAGTACTGGCACTGTGTATTCTTCACATCTCCCTTGAATCCAGCAGGAGGAGTGAGCTAGCCAAGTCTGTAGATAATAGAAGTTTAAATACAAGTTCAAACGATTCAGCCTGATGCGAGGTCCGAAAGGAATCTGATTTACATAGATGAATGGTTAACCAAATGGCAAGCACAATTAATTTTAGCAATGTAATGCAATTTAAGTAATGCAAGTGGAGGAGGAAGAAGGCTAACTTTAAATTCACATTTATGGAATTGGAACCATCTATAACTAACCAGGAACAAGACCTTATTAGATAGCTGGACAAAGATGCCAGCTCATCTGTAGCAACTCTGAAAAGCACAAAGATCTATGCTAGGAGTCACTAGAAAAGGAATTTGCCAACATTATAATAATGCCCATAAATTAGGTACTACTATATCAAGGAGGGGGAAAAAAGTAAGCATCCTCACAAACTTTCCACATGTTTTAGTAGCTATTTCTTATTGTCCACACCTATTGAATAATAGGAACAAGACTAACAGATTGTGACCAGGATTATTCCCTCAATACCATTACTAATGACTCGCCATGACCATCCAAGCAGCATTTTAATTCTGTTTCTATGCTTTGTGTGGAATGCCAAATTTATGATGAAAAAGGGAAGCAGGTTTGAAAACCAGGCAAATATATATATATATATATTGACAGTAAAGAACATGAAAAGTTTATCAGGTTTGCCTCTTTATGCCTTCCTCTGACAGCAGTTAGTAATTCTTGAGAATGGACAATCTATGGTCCAAGTAGAGAGGATGTCACTTGTGCCTTGGACTCACATGATCAGTTTGTAAAATGTCAATCCTTCTGTGTGTGTGTGAGAGAGAGAGGGGGGGGGGAGGGAGACAGGGACAGAGACAGAGTTGTTGGAAAGGGGTAACCATTGCTAGAATTCCAGCTGGCTGAGAGGTCAGTTTCATATTTCATTTTCTAGTTGCAATATTAAGAAAATAAGAAAATATCTCCTCTGAAGTTATTTGCATTAAGAAGACATTTCCTATTCATGAAAATAGCACCATTTTATTCATTTTCTTATCCCGCCTTTATTATTTTTATAAATAACTCAAGGTGGTGAACATATCTAACATTCCTTCCTCCTCCTATTTTCCCCGCTACAACAACCCTGTGAACTGAGTTGGGCTGAGAGAGAGAAAAAGTGACTGGCTAAATGTCAGATAACCATTTCTCTGAAATGGTATAGGGTTTGCTGCCTAAGCAGGGGGTTGGACTAGAATACCTCCAAGGTCCCTTACAACTCTGTTATTCTATTCTATTCTAAAAGTCCACCAGCAGATTTCATGCTTAAAGCAGGACTAGAATTCACAGTCTCCTGGTTTCTAACCTGTTGTCTTAACAAACATGGTCATTGTCCAGAGTTTGAGAACTAATATGACTAATGAATTCTAAATATATCCTTTTAGTTTGAAGTGACATACTATATAACTTCCACAGCTCTTCCCTGTTATCTGCCTTGTGCTCTTGCTTTCTACTATTTTTTCCAGAGAGGAAAAATTGCAGATGCAATACTCCAATGTATTTTTCTCCAAGAAAGAGGGCAGGCAAAAGCCAAAATTAGACAGATCAACGCCAATCATTAAGCAGAGGAATGCTCTACAAGAGATATGAATAATCTGGGCACACAAATACAGGGCTGGATTAGATAATAACTCTGCTACAATCTCTATTGTCCATGGAGAGAAGCAAATAACTGCCTAGCCCATCTCTGTTGTTGCTCCAGAATAAAATTAATCTCCAGTTATAGGTTTAATAACATATAGCTGTCATATTAAAAGTTAAATTTCAGTAACAACGTTTGGAGGTTTCTGAAAGGCTGCAACCAAGGTTTTGGGAGTCTGGATATGGTCCCAGGTTGTACATTTATGAGGCACATGGCTGGAAGCAAAGCGCTTAGGAATCATCAGGAAACAGGATTTAAGTAAAGTGCTTAGAATTATCAGGAAACCGGATTTAAAGAGAAGGGGGATACTCTGGAGGCATTGAGTTACAGATAGCACATAAAAAATACTGACTGAAAGCAAGAAAGATTATCACCAAGCAAGAAAAAAAAATCTTTAATCTATTGTACTGTAAATCTGTATTACAAAAGAGTACAGTTAAACCAGGAAAAAAGACATTTTTCTTTCCAGACATCTTACACATGGCATACAGTAGAAAATATCTATTTCCAAGCATTTACTTTTGATATATATTGCTCTAAACCACAAATCCTTCTGCTTCAACATCTGTCTTGCATTTTAATACGCCTCCTTTCTCAGTCCCAGCTTTTCTTAATAATTCATTATCACCCAAAGGGTAGATTACAAGGAAACGTAAATGAAACCTCCCTCCCAAAAGATGCAGTTTTAGTTCTGTGTTGTCCAGCATACATATTATCAGGATGATTGTTCAAATAGATCATGTTCCAGGTGACAGTATCAATAACCAGAAATCACTGTGTCCATTGTGACAGAACATTTATTTTCTTATTGTTAATAGTCACTATGAGTAATTAAATTATGTTGAGTTCTTTCCAGGAAGAAATGTTGAAGTTAAGTTGGCTCTGCAAAATAAAAATAGAGCCAATGACTTGTGGCAGAATTAAGAGCTGGTGAGTAGACCAGCCCTTTGGAATTCCTCTCCGGACCAGGAGAGAACCTGCGTTTGCCCACAAGTACTCCAGACAGTTGCTCCTCAAGAGGGACCACAAGACAGAGACCTCCAGTGGGTTTAAAGCTCAGTGCCACTTTAAAGGACACCGGATTCGCATACCTCCTTTTCTAATCCCTTTCGGAAATTGCTTGTTAACTGCTTATCAGCTATTAGGAACCTTTAGATTGACACTGGGTGAGTTTCCTTCAATCATTAGCAAAATAAGTTTAAATACAAGTTCAAGGACTTTAAAAATTCTTTTGAAATGAACAGCAAAAGGTTGGTTAGAACTTTGATTTCAGAAAGTTATAAATGGATTAAAGGTCCAGATGGATTTGATTTTGGAATTAATTATTAGTATCCTTCCCATAGTTTGAATTCTTTAAAAGAAATATGAAAAGAAGGAACTTTGAAGGTTGGATATTAAAGCAAACTACAAGGGATTAAAGATTACAATTAAGGGAAAAGAACACTTACATTTGATTTACTAATTCAGAATGGAGCAACATATCTTAGCATTAATTATATTAAAGGATATTTTTGAACAATAGACCCAGAGGTTAAATTTAAGAGCATCTGTCATGATAGACAGCGTTTGGAAGATGTTATGTAAGAGGAACAAGTTTTACTAGCAAGATTGAGAATTATCTAAGAGTGAATTTTAAAATGACAGACTACAAGAATGATATGGAAAAAAAGATGCTACACTGGATATACAAAAGAAACCATCTGATGTCTTAATAATTAAAAAGGTTTTACAAATAACATATCAAAAGAGTGATCTATTTTGGATTTACAAATGAGACTTGTTAAAGTTTTGAAAAACTTTGTGTGAAAGGACAAATAAAAAAATAATAAAAAAATCAACTTCTAGGACATTATTCGAATGTATTAAAGATCAAGATAAGAATCCTTGTCATGATTTGAATTCTTTAGAAGAAATATGAAAGGATAAGATTTTGAAGAACTACAAAGAATTAAAGATTACAGTTAAAGGAGAAGAACACTTAAATTTCAATTACTAATACAAAATGGAACAAAATTAGATATATTAAATTTTTTCTTCAAAGAGCTAGGTTATAGAAAAAAGAGTATTATAACTTGAGAGGTTAAAATAGAATTGTACTTATAACTGTTGTGAATAACAGAAACCATTTCTCTGCATCCTTTTTCTTTCTGTTCTATTTGTCTTTGTCTTTCTGAACATTGTTTTCTCTGTCCCCCCCCCTTTTTTTTTTTAGTTTGTCAATTATGATGGCGATCATCACTTTTTGTGCCACAAGCTTTTCAGGCCAAATCAGTTATAATTAGAGCTTACTGTATATACTGATTACTTTTATGTTGGCAACATATCAAGACGAAAAAGGCTGGGGCTTGTAAGAAGCAAACTGAACAGATATTTTAAATTTTATCAAATTTGCCAAGAGCATTGAGGCAGCAAAGTATCTTGCATGCAACCTTTATGAAAGAAGTAAATAAATCCATAAACAAGTCTTAACTATCTACAAGTTAGATTTTCACTCTTAATCAATACAGCAGGGAGAACAGGGTCAGATAGGCTTCCTGTACCTAAAGGGAAATGACATGAAATAATTTAATTCCACAGTTACTTCCCAAACTGTGGAAAATGAAGTAAACCAGCCAAATCTTATTTTACAGTAACCAGGCCCGAAGCTTTAGTATTTACCAAGTAGATTCCCCCCGCACCGATTCTTTTTCCCTTGAAGGTCTCAATTCTAGAAAAGCTTGTTGCAACTAATCTCTATGTTTGTTTGTGTGGGTGTGTGTGTGTGTGTGTGTGTGTGTGTGTGTGTGTGTGTGCGTGCACACACCCATGTCTGACCACATTTTTTTTATCTTGTCTCTGGCATGAATTCTCACATCAGATCAGGAAAGAGTAACACATACTAAAAACTTAACCTGAAACTTATTTGAAATGTATACATGATTTAACGATTTTTACTGGGTAATGCATCAAAAACCCAGTTTTTTCTAGCAAGCTCTGGAAATGAAATAAGTCTATAGTCAGAAAACAACATTAAAATGGATCTCTTTGGTAAGCATCTATCAAGTAGCTTCAACAAATCTACAAATAATTCCAAGATGCTTTGAGAGTATGCAATCTTTCTTTCTTTTCTTTTCTTCTCTCCTTTAGAAAGAGATTAGCATGACAAATAAAGTGTCATGTCAATATTTACAACTACTGGAACGTGCTACAATGCAGTATAACACAGCATTCTCAGCACCACTTCACTTTGCAATTAAGGCTTCTCAATCAATTGCCAGTGCTGTCTATTGGACTACAAGCCGGAGTGTGAAATTCATTAGTGTTTGCTTCACAGCTCCAAACTAAAAACAAATTAGAAAGGTAAGTCTGATGCTTGTTTATAGCGTTTTAGTTTTGCCACAAATTTAGTCATTAAGCTTTGCACCCGAAAATTTCAAAACTGCATTATTGGCCAGGAAAACTACTTTCTGAAAATTTGTGTTTTTACAGTGGCATTGCACAAATGTGTAAATGCTATTAATATTTTTTTTAAAAAAAATCCAATGCTAAATGTCTGCTAATATGAAAAGAACGTAGTAAATCATAACACACGTATGATTACATTACGTATGGGAAGGTGAGATTCAAAGTACAGTGAACAATGAAGGATGAACAAATGATACAAGAAAGCAGAGTAAGAAACTGTAGATCTTGTACTGTTCCTCCCATTTCAAATGCAACTAAGTGAAAGAAACACTTGTTTGGAGGACTATGTCCAATTTGAAAGACTTGTGCTCAGCGTAAAGCTAGCAAATGAATTAAAACTAATGGAGCAATTTTTCCAAGAGACATCACCTTTGCATTGGAGTGTGGTGAATACAAAGGGACGTGCGACACTTTGAAACTGTAACAGGACTCTATATTGTGGATTATTGTGAATCAATAAAAACTGGACTCTCTTTGGCAACCAGCGATTGCTCTAGTCTGCTGCAAATGTTTATAGCAGGAATGAGCAGCTTGTCTTCAACCCACCGCAGTGTGTATCATTTTAAACACTGGTTCATGAAGTAATATGGATGCTTGGGCTAGCAATATGGGGTTACTAATTTTACCTACATACAAATTGTTTCTATATTTCATCTCCATAAAGGGAATTACAGACCACAACAGTACAGTAACAGAGATAATTTGTTATACAGGTACAAATGTGACAGTCTTATTGTCCTGCTCTAAAGCTCATATTATGCAGTGATGATGTTACTTACTTCGGTCCTGAAATATCTGCGAGCAAACAAGCAAACAACCAACCTGAGAGAGCATCAAGGACTCATATTAAGGACTGTGACTTAGCAAGAATGTCCTTTTTCCTTTGTTTAATGACTTAGCATCCCACCTAATAAGGAACTAACCAGTTAAGTATTTTTTTAAAACAAACGAACAAATAAAACGACAATTAAAGCCCAAGTAAACAAGAAGAATTTAGCTGGAATATTCAAAAGTTTTAGCTGTGTCTACCTAGCATTGCTATTCTATAAGCATTCTATCTAAATTAAGCAAGTCACATGAACTGTGTTGAGAAATAAGCTGGCTGCAGTGAAGATCACTTACCAATGTAATAATATAGCTTACTTATTTAAGTATTTACAAGTATTCCACAATTTATGACAATAGGAACTGGAATCTTGGTCATTCAGCGAAATGGTCATTAAGCAAGATGCCTGTGTGATTCTTTTGCTGAAGAACTACATACTTGGCTCTCTCTCTCAGTTGTGGTCATTAAGTAACTGTGTGGGTCTTTAAAGGAATGGAACAAAAGAGGAGGAGGAGGAGGAGAAATCAACAGCTGGCAGCAGCTGGCAACCTTCCTTGCCATGATATGGAAAGTCTGGCATTTGTGGTTATTCAATAAGCTATTCCCAAGCAAACCTTGGCATAGCTTAATGAGTAAACTTAGCTGGTGACTCTTTTATTGATCCTGTTATGATTTCTTATAGAATCTTATTGCTAAAACATGCTGTTATAAGGGGGGGGGGAAACATTCTAATACTCCCCACCATTCTTTTTTGTCTTGTTTGTTTTGCTGTGTTTAAAAACAACTTGTTATAATAATCACATTGTTATTTCAACTTTCACTCTAGTGGAAAATTCATTTTATGCATGTATATGCATTCTTTTCCTTTTCATGTTGTTTTATTTATTATTATTTTATTAAGTAAAATTATTTTACTGAAATAATTTTAATAACGTAACAACAACAACAACAACAACAAGGCACAATTGCCTAGCTTTACTTTCCCATGTTTTCCTATAGCGTCTTGCATCTTTTTCACAGCACAAGTTATCCACTGAAAGTAGGAAAACACGTAGTAGCTAAACTATCCTCTTCGATCCAAAGCCTGAGAATCTTCTCCCTAGATGTTCTTTTCCATTCCTGGTTCTGAGACATCCCATTAATACAGACTCTAATTTTTGGTCCTTTAAAATATTCCTAATAGAAAATTAGCAAATGGCATCAATTTCTGACTTGAAGAAAAGGGGGGAGAGAAGAAAATGTTCCCACTGACCATTTTCTGATCACCAGGTTGTTGAGTAAAAATGACAACTCTTCTTAAGTGGATCTGTATCCTTGACATAGATAAGATTGGGATACAAACATTATGAGACATAACAGAGATTTTTTTTTCCTTTCCTTTTGACACAGGAAGAACTGGAACAAGGCCAACTGCATCCAAAAGCAGCCTGTGGTTTTACAGACAGCCCTCCCACAAATAGCAAGCACACAAACTGTGATATGAAACTGAAGTGTGAAATGGAAGTTTCTCTATAAAACGCTGATCAGCCTCCCACCTGCCAAAGCTAGTCAGTGATTTCATCTTGATATTAAATGTGTACATAACAACTTGAATGTTTTTTTTTTAATTTTAAACTTAACATCCACTCTCCTTCTAACAATTTTATCCCATCCCACTCCCCATGGGTGGCCATTTCCTTTACTCTTTTTTTCCTATGGTACCTTGGTACTCATTGTTAATTGGTTCCAGGAGGAGCAATGAGTCCCCAAAATGATAAGTACCAAACAAATTTTTCACCTAAGGAATAATATGGTGAGTGACAAGGCAGCTGACACTGACAAGTTGTAGCTTGCGCATTGAGTTCCAAATAAACAATGTGTACTGGGACAAAATTTTCACATCAAAATGTGTTGAATACCAAATTTGATGAGTTTCAAAGCAGTTGAGCACCAAGGTATCACTGTGATAAATAGATAGATAGATAGATAGATAGATAGATAGATAGATAGATAGATAGATAGATAGATAGATAGATAGATAGATAGATAGATAGATAGATACCGTGTTCTCTGAAAATAAGACTGGGTCTTATATTAATTTTTGCCGCAAAAGATGCATTAGGGCTTATTTTCTGGTTAAGTCTTATTTTTGGGGAAATATGGTACTAAATGTGTCTGTCTGGATGACAATCTTAACTGGGACTTATTTTGGGGGTAGGGCTTATATTACAAGCATTCTGAAAAATCATGCTAGAGCTTATTTTCCAGTTGGGAGTTATTTTCGGGAAAACAGGGTGGGTGGGTGGGTAGGTAGGTAGGGAGACAGGTAGACAGATGCTGTGAATATCATGTCTATTGGCATATGACCACTTTTCACAATTCTGGCGACTTCCAGATAATTCCCCCAATCCTTATTTAACACAATCACCTGGGCTTGTTCATTATTATAGTGATTGGGCTAAACTATATTATAGTGATTGGGCTCAACAGTACAGGTTGAGGATTACCTGTACTTAAGATAAAGTGTATTTCAACATTGGTATATTATTTCAATCTTGATTGGTTAAATGAACAAATCCTTTTATAAAAAATACATGAAAATAGAATTAATAGGTTGCATCCTTTTTTACATGTGGTGAGAATGTTGTAGTCTGCAGCTCAAACAGCACTGAGAAATGATTTATAGCAGAATGGAACAGATTCTGAAGGTTGTAATTCCATTACAACCTCAAATGCTCCTATTGAATTTCACTAAACAATATATCCATCCAAAATATAGTAAACTAGCACTATATATGTTAATGGCTGCAGAGATTTTATACACTTTATAATGGAAAAGATCTTTGATTCCTTTTTTGGAAAAAATAGCTTATTAAATTTTTGGAGTATATTTCAATGCAAGGAATAACTTCCTAGGTTAAAAGCAAATCTGATGCAAAATTTAACTTCGATTGGAAAGCATTATTGGTTTCCATTCGTGTTATATATGGATTTGTGTCACATACAAATTTTGGGGTTTTTTATGTATTGAATTGTAAGTCCTCAACTTACAACCATTTTTTTAGTCACTGTTCAAAGTTACAATGGCACTGAAAAAAGTGACTTATGACCGGTTCTCAAACTTGCAATCCTTGTAGCATCCTAGTGGTCACATGATCAAAAATTCAGGCAATTGGCAACTGGCATGTATGTGTGATGGTTGCACTGTCCCTGGGACATGGGATCACCATTTGCAACCCTTCCAGCCAGCTTCTGACAAGCAAAGTCAATGGGGGAAGCCAAATTTGCTTAAGGACCACACAATTCACTTAACAACTGCAATGATTCAGTTAACTTAACAACTATGGCAAAAATGGTCATAAAATGGGGTGTGACTCGCTTAAGAACTGTCTTGCTTATCAACAGAAATGTTGGGTTCAGTTGTGGTCGTTGAGGTCTATACTTCTATATCTTTTAGAATTGATTTAACAACTGATATTGCCTATTATTTGTAGAATTCTTTCTTTCTTTCTTTCTTTCTTTCTTTCTTTTTCTTTCTTTCTTTCATAGTAAATAGAAAATAAAGCATTCCTTTTAATAATAATAACAATTTCAATAACAATTTCATATTTATTAATTAATTTAAAATATTTGTGTAGCTGTCCATCTGTGGTAACTTAACCCTGAGAAGCTCACACATAATTAAGCAATGAAAACATTTAAAAAAAAATCATAAAAATCAGCATAAAATTTCTTGGTAAATCAACACAATGCATCCCTACATATCCAAGCAAACTGTCAAACTTCTGTGGGCTACAATCTCATGCTATCCCAAGGCTTGTGGGAAAAGCCAGGTCTTTACAACATTTTGAAAAGCTAGGAGGGTAGAGATCTGTCAGCTGTGAGGAGGGAGAGGATTCGGAAGAGCGGGGGCAGCTACTAAGAAGTCGCACTCCCTAGGTTTTGTTATGTGGCAACAATTAAGGGAAGGAACCTATAACATGCCTTCCTTGTCTGATCTGGTAGAGGGGGAGTGGTGGTCCTACAAATAACCTTGCTTTATGCCATTTTATCTATTCATTTAAACCCCGCCTTTATTATTTTTATAAACAACTCAAGACGGCAAATACACACAATACTCCTTCTTCCGCTTATTTTCCCCACAACCACTACCCTGTGAGTGTGTTGGGCTGAGAGAAAGCGACTGGCCCAAAGTCATCCAACCAGCTTTCATAGGGCTTTAAAGGTGATAATGGAATTGTACCTGAACATCAGTGCAACTTCTGCAGCAGTGATGTAAGTGAGCAAAGCATGGAGCATTCGTAACTTCCCTTATATCTGTAGTTCTGGACCAGTTGTAATTTCCAGATTGTCCTCAATACGTAGAGCGCATTGCACTAGTCCAACCGGGAAATGACCAGAGCATGAGTGAGTGGGAGGAAGCATCCTGGTCCAGGAATGGGTTCAATTGGTGTGCAAGATAAATCTGTCTGAAGCCTTCCCTAGCCACATTTGTTGGAGCTGCGAATCCAGGAGGACCTCCAAAGAGGTCTGACTCTCTGGCAAGAGTCAGAGATGGTATCTCATCTGAACCAGGGGGACAAAAACCCAGAGCCATCCCAGCACTGATGATGTTACCTAGTTTGGGTAATGAAACATCTGTAGGAAAACAACCAAGTCCAGAGAGCACCAAGGACCCCTCATTTCATCCCTGAGCTACAAATATTATCCTTCATTGCCACCATCTCATCTTACTGGGTTGAACTGAAGCACATTCCTCCCCATCCAGCTTCCAAGCATTGGTCAGCACAACATTGGGCCTTTGTTTACCTTTGTCTAATTTATTGCACAAGATTCATAAGCAAAACACAGGATCAGAATAAATCATCCATGCTTGCAAGAAATGCAAATACAGCAAAGAAACCATTACGGCCATAAAAGCAGGCAGAATAAAGGCTTACAGAAGATTCCCCCCCCCACACACACCACCAGGCACTTTATTTTGGATGCTAAAAATATATTAATCTTTTTTGCAGGGAAAGACTCCTCAAATTCACAACATTTGCTGAAGGATAACTTTTTTATGCTGTGTCTTATAGGCAGCGCTGAAATCAGGCAATCATTAAGAACAAAACACTTCGCTTTTGCCCCCAGCTGCACACCTGCACTCCTGGACTCCATTCAATTTATTCTTTTTTTCTTTGTTATGATAATGGCAAAATCTAGGAGCCAGAGGAGAGAGATTAAGAACTAATTTTCCTTCTTTTTTTTTTTTCTTGGTCTGTTTCTTTATGCCTTGCAGAACTGAGGGCAAGAAAGTTGACAAATTTGCATAACTTGGTGAATAAACATTCATGTTTTGTTGAAGGAAAACCCGATCTAAGAGGATACTTTGCTCCTCTGTAGGCATCATTTGTCTGAAATGGTATAGGGCCGTGATGGCGAACCTATGGGCATGCGTGCCAGAGGTGGCACGCAGAGCCCTCTCTGTGGGCACGTGTGCCGTCACCAGCTGCTCTTCCAGGTTCCGTCACGCGCATGCGCGCCGGCCAGCCGGAACCCGGAAGAGAGCAACTGTCCACTGGGCATGCGCGCCGGACCAGCTGTCCAGCACGCATGCGCGCAATGAAACCCGGAAGACCTGGCCACTGCGCGCATGTGCATCGGCCAGCTGCTCTCTTCCGGGTTCTGGTGCTCGGTGCCGAAAAGGTTAACCATCACTGGTATAGGGCTTCCTGCTTGAGCAGGGGGTTGGACTAGAAGACCTCCAAGGTCCCTTCCAACTCTGTTATTCTATTCTATTCTATTCTATTCTATTCTATTCTATTCTATTCTATTCTATTCTAATTCTAATTCTAATTCTAATTCTATGTCATGCCCTTAAAGTGGACTAGCTAGTTATATTGATTTTACTAATTTTGATTTGAGCTGAAAATTCAGTATACAGTGTATAATTTTCCCCTTTTCCTGAGAAAGACAGACAGACTTTTGGCTACATAATTTCAAGAGGAAATTTTTCACTAATACTACCCTTATAGTCAACATTGTATGGTTGCTAATTTACCTCTTAGGCGGGTATTTCTCAGTTTTTTTTAAATAAACTTAGTTTCTTTCTTTCTTTCTTTTTATATTGGGCAAATAAACCTATATCTACTTTTCTTCTGTTTCTCCCTGCGCTAGAGCAAAGCTACAGGAAGGAGCTCTTGGCAAAAGCTGTCCAATTTTTTTTTTTTTAAACAGTCAAAGAGGTTAATCAGATTGATGGCAATCTACTGTAATTCTTTTTCTATACCCTCTCATTTATGATGTGAATGAACACATATGGCACACATTGTTCCTTTTCCCAGTTCTATTAAAAATATCCTGATCAAAAATACTGTATATCGAAGGCAATCAGTGACCCCGAATGAAATTATATGCGAGGGTTGAGACAGGAGCCAGTGGTTCTCAGGTCTAAGATGACAGTTATGTCAACACTCAATAATGGTTTGGCTTCAAGAAAGTGCTGCACCAGAAGTCCATTAACTCATGGGAAGGCCAGAAAGGAAAAAAACAAACAAACAATGAGTTAAACCACTGTTGGTACAGTGGTTGTTACAAATCATTTATATCTTCTTAGTGTCAATGGAAGATCAACTGTTTTGTTCTCTTTTTTCCTTGTCTAAAAAATAAAATAGAAGATTCTTATCTCTCTGAGCCATGTCTGAGACATCTGCCAAGTCTAGCTAACAAATAGAACCGTTTCTGTAGATCAGTGATTTTCTGCCAAGTATTAATCAAGGGAGCCTGAAATTATGCATTGTGACCAGGGTAAAAATATAGTTTCTTACAAAGGTATGGTGGTGAATAATTAAAGGGTATTTATTATTACAGTAGAAAAGCACTTCAGACATTTTCACTGTAATTTGTACATTTTAAGGCCCTGCTAAATTCACCTAAGCAATGAAGCTTCTTTACCTAAAATTAGACCATAGGTTCATCTAGTCCAATTTAGTCAGATCTGGCTCAGAGGCAGCTATCAAAGTTCTTATTTCAGCTTCTCTACTAGAGATTCTTTTAACTAGAAGTAGTAAGCAAGCAAGTATTGGTCTGAAATCATTTTCCATAACCACAAAATACATAAATCGACTTATAAGGCAAACCAAGAGAAGAGTGATAATGGGTCCATCTATCAGTCCGTCTCCCTACCCTGTTTTCCCCAAAATAAGACATCCCCTGATAATAAGCCCAATCGGGCTTTTGAGTGCATGGCAATAAGGCAAAGCGCTTATTTCAGGGATCAAAAAAATATAAGACAGGATCTTATTTTCGGGGAAACACGGTAGTAAGTCACTCAACTCCCAACACTTATTGGGACAACAATCCAGACAGAATATTTCCAGAATGAGAATTTTCTGGATAAGATGAGAATGTTCTGGTGAATGTCTCCCAAACGAGAACGTTTCTCATTCTTAGTATGAAGTAACTATCCCAACCCATTAACTCAGAGAAACCAAAGTTCTCCATCCTTGCCTTGTAACTCCCAGTCTATTCACTTACCATTTACCTTCAGGTCTTATCAACTTGTGAAATCTGAGGTTCATTTAATCAAAGAACAATCACCTGGATAATCAAAGAAGTATGGACTCCATCTCTATGAACAGGGCTGTCAAACTCACGGCCTGTGGGCCGGATGCGTCATGCACTGGCCACGCCCCCTCCCAGTTTAGCGAAGGGGGGAAAAGTCCTGATATGTCACGTGACGCCGCCGTGACACCGCAAGTTTGACACCCCTGTCTATGAATAAACGTGATCTAAACATGACAAAATTGGCTCACTATCAATAGGCTCCTTCAGATAGGGACAAATTAAAAAGAGAAAAAGAAGAGGGGAAAACATATCTGACATTCATCATGATGTCTGATTTTGTGCCGTGAAAGCGGAATGCTAGGAAATTGTTGGTCAGTCTATTTTTATCCCTAATGCCAACAAGAAGTGAAGCAACAGAGTTCAAGCTAGAATTGGATACTACAAGCTACAATTTATATGGGCTAAGTTAAAAGAAAAGAAGACCAAAAGAAAACTACCCCCTCACACACACATTTAATTATTTACAAAAATACTGCAGAAGGAAATAAAGGCATGTTTTATTTTTGAATATGTCTTTCTGCTTGGCTCATTGAAGGGTAGGTGAGGAATCTGTCAAGACTTTTATTTGTTTGCATTCACAATATCATTGCCTTTTTTCCCTCATTTAAAAACTATTGCATTAAACAATATAAAAAAGAAATATTGTGGCCCTGAGGCAATTGGTACATATTAACTACTGTAAGGAGATGAAGTCTCATCAGAGGTATGCGCCATCATTTTATAATTTAATATAAACTAGAATGAATAATAAACTAAGCACCAATAATTTAGGCAGTAGATGAGTTAGAATGCTCTTGCAGTTTATTCTGCCACATAGAAATGTAAAGCCAGGCTCCAAAATTACATTAAAAGAAAAGTTGGCTTTCGAGTTAGTATTTAGGTGGGTATATTGTACATATACCCAAGAGCCGAGGTGGCGCAGTGGTTAGAGTGCAGCACTGCAGGCTACTTCAGCTGACTGCTAGCTGCAGTTCGGCGGTTCAAATCTCAAGGTTGACTCAGCCTTCCATCCTTCCGAGGTGGGTAAAATGAGGACCCAGATTGTTGGGGGCAATATGCTGATTCTGTGAACCGCTTAGAGAGGTCTGTAAAGCACTATGAAGCGGTATATAAGTCTAAGTGCTATTGCTATTGCTATATTCATGGAGAAAATCTACAAATTGCGAGGTGTCACAAACAATTTGACGGAACACCATCAATCAATATTCTGTGGATGAGATTCATTATTTCTGATTTGTAACTTTTAGGCTTGTAATAGTCTACCGTGTTTCCCAGAAAATATGACCTACCCCAAAAATAAGTCCTAGCTTGATTTTTACACGTGTGCCCAATATAAGCCCTACCCCCCCAAAATAAGCCCTAATTAAGACCCTGCCCATTCCAGGGTGCACGGGTAAAAATTAAGCTAGGGTGGGGATAGGGGGGGTGGAGGTGCTCTACTACTTACCTTTGGACAGTGGCAGCCAGGCCTCGCATACCTGACACCTGCCTTGCTGGCCCATTTCTTCTGCAGCTGGCAAGGCTTTCCTAAAGGATCCGGAGCTCTGTTATTGGCTGCAGAGGCCTTTCCTGAAGGCCTCTGTAGCCGTTAACAGAGCTCCGGATCCTTTTTGGCTGCAGAGGCCTTCAGGAAAGCCTTGCCGGCCGCAGAAGAAGTTCCTGAAGGCCTCTGACAGTGAAAAGGAGGCTGGGGGCGACGCGCGCAAGTGAGTCAGTGAATGACATCCACCACCACCACACCCGAAAATAAGAGCTGGTGCCTTTTTTTGTGGCAAAAAAATATAAGACAGGGTCTTATTTTGGGGGAAACACGGTAGATCTGTGTCAACTAAAATACTGGTCTGCATTTCAATTTACAAGACACATCCTGTGCTTCTACCTTGCTTATAAGTGGTTTAGCACCCTATGTGCCTCCAGCCAATAATGGTTTATTCAACATAGTTAACCAAATTGTAGCTTAGTGGTAACTTACCTATCTTTCTCCATAAGAAAGAAACCTTGCAACAGAACCTTAGATATCAAAAAGAAGGCTAAATCAAACCTCCACTTCCTTATTATATCCAAATGGACTTGAACGAACTTATGGGACTGAATAGATATAAAAGAGCTAAAAATCCAAATTTTCTGTAATCATATAATCAGTCATTCAAAACTAGCAGGAATCATAGATTTCCTGTTACATAGCCATATAATTTACATATCAATTATGTTGTACAAAATTATTAGGCAATATGGTTTGTGTGTTGGACTAGGACTGACAAAACCCAGCTTCCTCAACCATGGAATCTCAGTGGGTGGGTCTGGGACAGAAGCTCTCACTCAAACCTCAGTATTCTTGTGGGACAAAAGTTGGATGCTGGAGTTTTATGTACGCTTCTGTGGTCTGAGGAAAGGTGGAGTACAGGTAGTCTTCAACTTAGTTCATTTAGTGACAGTTTAAAGTTACGACGACACCGAAGAAAGTGACTTATGACCGTTTTTCACACTTACGACCATTGCAGCATCCCTGGGGTCACATGATCAAATTTCAGATGGTTGGCAACTGGCTCATATTTATGACGGTTGCAGTGCCTTGGGGTCATGTGATCAGCTTCTGCAACCTTCTGACAAGCAAATTCAATGGGGAAACCACATTCACTTAACAACTATGTTACTAACTTAACAACTGCAGTGATTCACTTAACAACTGTGGCAAGAAAGGTTGTAAAATGCTGCAAAACCCAATAAATGTTTCATTTGGTAACATAAATTTTGGGCTCAATTGTGATCGCCGATGACATGGCGTTCATAATTGAAGATCCTTTGGAAACAGGGATAGTATTGATTAGAGAATTACAGGAATTTGGACAGGTTGCAGGGTTAAAAATAAATAAAAACAAAACAAAAATAATAACTAAAAATCTTACACAAGACCGAAACAAAGAATTAGAGAGGATATTAGAATTTCAAATAGTTAAAAAAGCAAAATATTTAGGCATTTGGCTAACGGCAAAATGTTCCTCCTTAAAAGAAGATAACTACATGAAATTATTAACACAGATTCGGAAAGATTTGGAAAATTGGACAAAACTACAATTATCTTTAGTAGGAAGAATCGCCACTATTAAAATGAATATTTTACCCAAAATTTTATATTTATTTCAAACAATTCCAATAAAATTAAATATTTTTTTTTGAAGAATTAAATAAAACAATGTTAAAATTCATTTGGCAAGGGAAAAAGGCCAGAATAAAGTGTAAACTTTTACAGGATTCCAGATTGAGAGGGGGCTTAGGCCTACCAGATTTGGAACGGGATGATCAGGCAGCTGCGGCGACATGGATCAGAGATTGGATAATTTTAAAAAACAAGAGAACATTGGCGATTGAAGGACATGACCTACAACGGGGTTGGCATGCATTCGTATGGGAGGGAAAGAATAAAACACACAATTATTTCCAAAGACATCAAATTGAGAGAAAAATGAAAGTCTGCAGGAAAATTAAGCAAAATTTTTATATAAAAATTCCGTGATGGATTTCAACTATGGAAGCATTGGTCTATCCGAATGTCATAGACTTAGATAAAATAGTTACATATAATGAATTATTAGACGAACAAGGGAGGTTAAAATCGAATCAAGAACTACAAACACAAGGAATTAAAATTGACTGGCGGCCTTATATACAGATCCAAACAAAATACAAAAAGGACTTAGAGCAATATGGCTTTCAAAATGAACAATAAGAAATTGATAAAATTTTAACAGGTACGGATGAAAAAATGATTACGAAGTTATACAATTGATTATTAAAACGTAAAATGGAGGAGAAACTGTAAAAGAAACAATGATTGTGTGGGCAAAATTTTTTGGGTATAATATCGAATTAGAGTACTGGGAACAAATTTGGGGAAAAAATTATAAAATGACAATGTCGGCCGCATATAAGGAAAACATAATCAAAATGTTCTATAGATGGCATCTACCACCAGCGAGATTGGCCAAAATGTATTCAACTATATCACCCAATTGCTGGAAATGTAGGAAACAATGTATTATAAAATATTGGATAGATGGTATGAGTGGCTCGAAAAGAAAAGTAAAATTAATGTGTAAATTGATATAAAAAGTAGTAAAATGTGAGAAATGTAATTTTGGAATCTAATTGGTTGTAAAAGAATGTATAACATGTATAAAATGAACAGATATATATAAGAATGTTTAAATGTAAACCAATAGCCTTAATTATGAAGAATGTAGAATTGAGAAAAAGTTCCGAGATTGTAAAGCTGTATTAGTGGAATTTATTTTGTTTTAATTTGAAAAACTACAATAAAAATTATTTAAAAAACAAAACAAAAAAACAACTATGTTACTAACTTAACAACTGCAATGATTCACTTAACAACTGTGCCAAGAAAGGTCGTAAAATGCTGCAAAATCCAATAAATGTTTCATTTGGTAACAGAAATTTTGGGCTCAATTGTGATCGTAAGTTGACTACCTATATAAATATGACAAATATAATAAACAAAACAAGGTCAGTAGTTCTTGACTTTGGCTGACAAGCATCTATAATAAACAAATAAATATCTAAAAGGGTAAAGGTGGTTGGACATTAAGTATTTGAATGAAAGACCTGTAGGAAATTCCAGAGTAAGAAGTCCGGGGGGGGGGGAACCCATCTCAGAAGGCCATGTTGTTGGGTTTTTTGAAGAAACAACATGGACATGTTCTCATGAACTCAGCTTGATTTTATTTAGCAAGATAAAAGTCATCAACCTTCCTCACAGCCACAGCTACTGTCACCATAGGAAGCCTTTAATTATGCTTTATAGCAGAACATTCAGTTGTGATTTAATCAGAATAGAGCTGGAAGGGACCTTGGAGCAGGGGTGAAATGCTCCCGGTTCGGGCGTGCCTGCGGGTCGCCAGACAGCCAGTAGCGACGGAAGCAGGAGACTTCGCCCACCCACCCGGACGCCACCATTTGGGTTCTTTTACCCTCTGTGCATACGCAGAGGGTAAAAGAACCCAAATGGCGGCGTCCGGGTGGGTGGGCGAAGTCTCCCGCTTCCGTCACTACCGGCTGTCTGGCGACCCGCAGGCACGCCCGAACCGGGAGCATTTCACTCCTGCCTTGGAGGTCTTCTAGTCCAACACCCCCCCAGGAGGAGACCCTATACAGATAGGTGGCTGTCCAGTCTTTTCTTAAAAACTTCCAGTGATGAAGCCCCTACAACTTCTGTAGACAAACTATTCCACTGGTTAATTGTTCTCAGTGTTAGGAAGTTTCTCTTTAATTCCAGGTTGCTTTTCTCCTTGATTTGTTTCCATCCATTGTTTCTTGTCTTGCTTTCTGGAAAATAAGTTGACTCCCCCTTCTTTGTGGCAACCCCTCAAATACTGGAATACTGCTATCATGTCACCCCTAGTCCTTCTTTTCTCTAGACTGGCTATACCCAATCCCTGCAGCCGTTCTTCATGTTTCCTCAACCTACCATTTGGAGTGAAATATATTTTAAAAATCCCATTAACCCGCCTGATGTATACAGCCATGTAAATTCAGCCATAACACTTACTAATCTGGCAAAGGTTATTATGTTCTATTAATGCTTGGACTTGTCAGCAAGGAATTCCTTCTGGAACAACAGCAGATATTTTTCTGCTTTCCCAGAAATTCATGAAGTGCCTTTTTCATTTTTTTATTGTTACCATTTTAATTAATCTTTTCACTTGATCAAAATGGTAATAAAGATAATACAAAGATTGACACCTGAAACAAATCTACCAAATTTCACTTCATTTAAAGTATTATCACAAAATCTAAATAAACATGCAGTGCCTATTGTTATATCGTCTAGGCACCTGCTGAAGATTTTGATGTTTTTCATTTTTTGCCTTTATTCTTATTTCCCTATTTTTTATTTGTGTTTGTTTTTAAAACATTTTTTCTTAACTTATGGGAGTAGTGTATTACAGTGTATTTTGGATTTTATAAACTTTGAGATGCTGTGCTATAGGAAGCAGTATATAAACAATACAAATAAGAACAACAACTAAACTTTAGAATAAATGAACTCTAAATTTCTGAATTGCCATATGAAGCACCAACACAATCTATTATTTTGTAGTCTGAAAAAGAGAGTGACAACAAATGTGCTGTATGTAATTTTGAGATCACTGAACTTGGAAAACAAAAAAGGAAAGTAGAGATTTAACAGTTGGTTGATATTCTTTTATTTCTAAAATGTCACATTGAACACGCTGGCCTTTCCTGACTGCAAGAAAACTTTTAAACTTAAATCTTCACTGTTATTGTTTGCTGCTTTCCACTGTTACATATTTCTGGAGATTGATTTCTCCATTCTGACTGCAAAAGGACCCCAAATTTCTCCTTCTTGACAGCACTGCCTTTAGTGCCACATGACTAATATAAAGGTGACCACAAAGGAGTCAAGAGAAGGGGAAAGTAACTATGCTCTTTATGCCAAGTGTAGCAAACAAATATATAATTTTCTTTCCTTCATGCTATTTCTTTTATTTAGATTACACAAGTGTAGCATTATTTTTTGACTAGCCTTACCAGAGAGGGCAAATTTTCTCACAGGCAATCTGATCTTATATCAGGCAACATCCATTTCTCCACAGACATTTCCCAGTGATGCTTTATGCAAACACATAAAACTAAGAGGTTGCTATCACATGGCTGTTTGCTGACTTCAAGGTATTAAACATCTACACATTTATCTGTTTGCTTGTTTGAATTTTTTGTATACTATACCAGTCGCAAGGACTCTGGACACATTTGAGCAATTCCATCCATAAATATTTACCTGAAAAATCCCAAGGCACATGACTGCAATTAAAAAGATTATTTAGTTTCAGAGGCATCAGCATTCTTGTGATACTTAAACATAAAAGATGAATATAAAACTGGCAAAATACAGACACTTGTGCACCACACATACACACACATATGTATATATTAAAGAAAAATCCTTAAGGAGACTGAAATCTATTCACATAATCTGGCAAAAGTGTGATCTTGGTTAATTTCCCCCCTGAAAGTTTATATACAGGTAGTCCTCGACTTACGACCACAATTGAGCCCAAAATTTATGTTGTTAAGTGAGACTTTGTTGTGAGTTTTGCCCCATTTTACGACATTTCTTGCCACAGTTGTTAAATCACAGTAGTTGTTAAATTAGTAACCCAGTTGTTAAGTGAATCAGGCTTCCCCACTGACTTTGCTTGTAAGGTCGCAAAAGGTGATCACATGACACTGGGACACAGCAACCACCATAAATATGAACCACTTGCCAAGCATCTGAAATTTGATCAAATGACCATGAGAATGCTGCAAAGGTTGTAACTGTGAAAAATAGTCATAAGTCACTTTTTTCAGTGCCATTGTAACTCTGAATAGTCACTAAATGAACTGTTGTAAGTCGAGGACTACCTGTAAAAGATTTATGAGATAGTAAACAATCAATGTCTACTGGATTCAAACCCGCATTAGTTCTAGAATAGAAAGAGAAGAAAAACAAACTTCTACTATTTCAGATTAAACTATCCCAAGCCAAGAATTAAGAAAGGTAGTTTATTAAGTTAAGTTTCATTCTGAAGTTTCTGTTTGCTCATGCTAAGGAAGGTAAATTTGAAGTATTCCAAAAGTCTTTAACAAATAATTTAAAAAGATATTTCACACTGAGTAATAATCAGGAAACAGAAAAAGCAAAATTAAAATCTGGACAAGAAAACCGAATTAATATTCTCTAAATGAGGTGGGAGATTTAAAACTTTTTTCAAGAATGTGATGGGTATACAACAAATTAATGCTACTGAACACAATTTGGTTAATATGACAGATGGTCTCCAGGCAAAAATATCAATAGCAACGGATATGAGAGAGTGGAATTAGAAAACCTGCAAGGTTGTTGTCAGAATACATAATACTGGCTAAAGTAATACTAGACACAAAGGGTATGACTGACCTAGTATAAAGTCAATACCTTGTTTAAATACCTACTAAACAACAGTCTGCTAATGAGTTAAATTTTAGAGGCTTTAGAAAAACAGATTTGCTTAACTTCAGGTATCAAAACTTAAAATCCAAGCTGGTGTTAAGTCAATTTTCATTACACCCAGAAACAAAGAGAAACATTACTCAGTTAAAGCAATGCATTCCAAAGGTTTGCATTAAAAAAGGAATAGTAAACAATAAGTAAGCTGCCTAAAAGAGAGCCAAACTTAAAACAAAACCTACAAAGTTTTAATTACAAAATAATATTAAAAACCTTGAACTGCACTTCTAAATTCTGTACTCAAAAAATTACATGAGTTTACAGAACACATGTCACACTTAAAGCTTTCATATGTTACTCAATTAATTTGACATAAATTCACATAGCAACAAAGTGCTAAATAAAGACGGGTGGGAGGAATACATTATGTACTTCAAATATAAGAGGTGCTTAAATATTTGTACGTATTTAGCATCAAACAATAACCAATTTCAGTTAGGTTGCAAGGCTACTATGTTCCATTAGACATTTTACTGCATACCAGAATTGGACAGAAATAAATGTTGTTTTTTAGTGGACCATATATTGTCCATAGGTTGGTGAAATGCTTGCAAGATGCTAAATAAGTGTATTTTGTTCTGGTCTGATCCACCATCAAGGTCCACCTGATACTTCTGAGAGTCATTTATCCAGACTTGTCAGTAATTCCAAATATGTATTCTGCCTTAATAAAGTAAAGCACACATTGGTTAGCCAGGGGGACTTTAGTAAGAATAACATGAAGCAGAGATATACGACCACGATTGGAACCAGAATTTCTGTTGCTAAGTAAGATGGTTGTTAAATGAGTTGCATCCATTTTTATGACCTTTTTTTTGCCAAAGTTGTTAAATGAACCACTGCAACTGTTAAGTGAATCAGGGGGTTATTAAATGAATCCAGCTTTCCCCACTGACTTTGCTTGTTGGACGCTGGTTGGAAAGGTGAAATTGCCAAGCGTCCAAATTTTGATCACATGACTGCGGGGATGATGAAACAGTCATACATGTGGGAACTTTTTCAGTGCTGTTGTTGTAACTTCAGTCACTAAACGAATGGTTGTAAGTCAGGGACTACCTGCATAACACTATATATTAAGCTAGCTCTGCCATAGAACATGCAATTGAAATGAGCAGAAATATATTTAATCTTCTGGACACATCATAAGCATTGTGAAATGCTATTATGCAGCTTTGGATTTCAAGAAAAGAATACTGTTAAACTAAGTAAAAATGCTAGAAATATTTGTTTCATAATTTATGAACAATAAACTTCAAGCACTACTATGGATACAAAAGCATTTATCTTGACCTTTCCTCTCCACCTGTGTCAGATTTCCTATGAGGCTTTATAAATAGTGGCTTGTTATCATAAACAATTACATCACACATTGGAGGAAGGCACTCCGTAAGCTGCCAGGTTTATTAAGTTAATAATAGATTTCAAAGTGTGAATTCTAATTAATTTCATTTTCCATACGCACACAAAGGTCCTTGGGAAGCCAAAATTATAGGGTAACCATATGGTGCCTCATAAGTAATAATTAAAACTAATTTTCTAATCTTCACACACTAAATGAAAAAAAAATAGTTCTCATATTATAGAGACAAGGAAAATTCAGTGGTCCCAACTTCATTTGGAACAGACAGAATTGTACATCCACCCATCCCCCTTTTCTACTTATACGGGTGGAAGTTGGTAAAATAGAAATTATCATCAACTCTAATTTTGACTACTTAAAAGAGAACATAAAAAACAAACAAACCAAGATGGCCAAAAGACTGACGCATGATCCAAAAAATATGGTAAAAGTAGCCATGAATCTTTCTTTAAAAATTGAGGGAAGTAGGTAATTCATATTCAGGGCGCCATAGGTTACAAACTCAAACTGCCCTATATGTATATAATGATTGTGTAATTTTTTTTTCCAAGCCAAAGGAAAAGTGATTGGATCATTTGAGCATGCAACAAGAGATGATATGGACAGTATATCAACAGCAGATGGGTATGGATCTCTGTGGGTAAAGGAAAAGTATTACAATTACACAGGAAAAAATATTATACAATTATACAGGAAATTGTATACAGGAAAAGTATTACAATTACACAATTGCAACACACAGTGCACAGATGCTACTTAATTGCACCATTGCAGATTCAGACAAGCAGACTCGCAAATTCATTTTACATTACACATATTCAGTTGTAGATGAAAGCCGGTGTAGTGTATTGATTAAGGTGTTAATCTGGAGCCGGGGAGACCCAAATTCTAATCTATCCTTAACTATAAAATCCTACTAAGTCACCTAGGGACAGTCGCTGTCTCTCATCCCAGCCTACTTTCACAGGGCTGTCGCTGTAGGGAAAATTTGGAAGAAATGCTATGTAGGGAACGCTGCCTTCGTTTATAAATTGAACAAACATTCAACAAATTCAGATTGTCTGTGATAATGCCTGGTTAACAAAGTACTTACTGTTCAGGAAGTTTTTCTTTTCAGCTCTAGAAATATATTGAGGGTTTTATGTTAGCTTCAAGAGTAATCAGAACCAAGCATAAGTCACTTCTTTGCCAGTGAATAGATCCGAAAAGCTGAGAGCATGCTATGAGGATTTTTATAAAATGATTGTGATCCAGAGTTTGCTACATGGTGGAGATCTGGTGTGAACTATCTTCTACTACGGTACTATACATCTATGTTTCTCGAAGTGGATATTGTAGTAATCTCTCAATAGAAGAAACACTTCGTTGCTGTTCAGAGAAGTGGATAATGTGAGACAATAAACATCTTGTTACCTAAAATGCAGAACAACAGAATTAAATATATTCTGGTGTCAGTTTCCTCTACTTATACTTCTCTATTTCACCATTTGATCTACTTCCTGTTCTATAATTTAGCACAGAATCGCTTCTTTCTAGCTTATGTCTTCAGAGTAAATTACTATCTTTTGATTCTGCTTAGAGACAGGCCTACCCTAAAGGCCGAAGGAGCCAGGTGAGGTCAGGAGAAACACTGCTAATAGATCCTGGCTGTATCTCTTTTGTCTCTGCTGAAGGACAGAAAAGGGTGTGCACAACAGCCTGTCCACTGCACCCTAAGCTGGCCTGCTGGTATTAAGGTACAAGGAAGGGGATGGGGAAGGGGAAGATGAAGGAAAAGGGAGAGAAAGAAAGAATTCCCCTGCCACTAATCTGGTTATGTCTGAACATGGAATGAGTCTAACATGCTTCAGGCAACAAAACACCATGTCCAGCCAAGTTATGAACTAACAAACTCTCCTGATGATCTGCAGAAAGGGAACATTATTTTGTTGTGAGAAAGAGGAATTATTTCCTTTCTCCTTGTCTGGTATAGCCAAAATTAGAGTAAATCAAGGGTAAGTGACCAAAGAGTTCAAGATTTATACAAATAAAATAAAATATAAATTGGCAGCACAATTTCCTGCTATGGAAGATAGGAAACACATCAAATCTAAAACAACTCTAAATAGGATTAACTCAATAAAAAGAAATGAAGGATCCCGGGTCTCAAACCATGAAAAAAAACAAAAAACAAGAAAAACTCAGCTAGTCTTGCCATTTTATGTGATCTTCCATTCATTACTGTTAAATACATCCTGCCCAACAACTGACTGCTCACCCTAGACCCGCAATGCGAACCTATGGCACACGTGCCCGAAGTGGCATGTGGAGCCATGTCGCCTGGCACGCGCGGCGTCCCCCGTTCCTCTTCCGGGTTTCTGGTGTGCATGCGTGTGCGACGATCAGCTGGCCTTCGTGCGTGCGGCAGTGCCAAAAACTGGAAGAGCTGGTCTTCCGTTTTCCTGCATGAGCATGCGTGCCGGCCAGCTGATCATTGCGCGTGCATGCATGCTAGTAACCAGAAGACTTGTTGGCTGGCGCGCATGTGCGCGCCAGAAACCAGAAGTTCATTTTCAGGTGCACGCATGCGCCCTGGGCAGCTCCTCTTCCTGGTTGTGACCCAGATGAGCGTGCGCGCACACGCGCTCCCTTTTCAGCACTCAGTGCCGAAAAGGTTCGCCATCACTGCCCTAGACCATATAAAGAGCTTTAAGTCATGTTTTAAAAACAGTGTCAATTTTGAATTCTCTTCTCCCCAAAGTAACTTTCATCGTATTAATTAATGTCAATATCATGACTGGTAATATGAATAGTATCTTGGAGAGTTCGTGCTGGATTACTCGACAAAGCAAATTTGACACACCACCTCCAGGACTGGTGTTTTAAAGCCAATTTTACTGGGCAAATGAGAAATGAAATGAGTTAATCTGTGCAATAATTGCCTTCTACTTCATTACCGCTCTTTAAAACCCTGGACATGTGCAATCAAGCTGTTTTCTTAAACCAGAGACAGTCTAACAATAAATGGCTATGCGTTCCTTTGAGATTCCCCCCCCACCTCCTAATATTAACTGCATAGAGACATACAAGACTTGGTACGTGGCACTTATAAAACCCATAAGCAGCAGGAATTAAATTGAGGTTAGTTTTTTTAGTTACAGCCTGAAGCAGGGTGAAGTATCAACACACTGCTGAGATTATTTTTTGTCCCAACAATGCCTTTCCTTGAGCACTATATAATAATGGTCTACACAGAGTGAAAAGCTCTATGTGAATGAGCTTATGGTCACTCTGTAAAGATCAAATCAGAATCCAAGGAAAACATAATCCTTATTGACTATTACTTTCAAGAAGGACATTGGTTTTGTATTTATACCTTTGCAAATATATTAAGAAAATGAAAACAAGAAATTCAAAGCACAATGTAAGACTGAATTAATCAGATAAGAGCAGAAGTGCAACTCAGGCACAAAAAACAGCTGCAAACAATCGCTTGTGTATTAAAGGTTATCACTATTTTTTTTTGGTACACAATCACATGGGGAAAAAAGTAAATAAGGCTTACATGTATATTTGCCTCCTAAACATTCAGTGGAAAACAATGGGATTATTTTAATGATTTAATGCCTATGGAGCTTAGGCCACAATTGATTTTCACTGAACTGTGCACGGTGTGCTTGAGCCCATACAGCGCAAGAAAAAAGATTGCTAGAATAAACATATGTGATATTTCCATTCATAATTGCATCATGAATCAAGACCAGTAATAGGTTTTAGTGACCTATCTAAACTGAGTACTGAGCACATGTTGAGTAAATCTAATATTTATTTTCCCTCCTTACAATTCTTAATTTACTCCACACAGAAAGTCTTGGTGGTAAGAAACAACCATCCAATAAAATCAAGATGCTGATAGATAAAAATTAAATGCCATATATTTCTCATCACCTTATGCACATCTATCATAACCACAAGTTACCTACCTCTGTTTTAATTAGGTTTGAAATTAAAACAGAGGTAGGTAACTTGTGGCTATCCAGATGTTGCTGAAATTCAGCAGCTCCAGCCAGAATGATAGCTGTTATGTGTTTAGAAAGAGCTATAGCACTGCAAATTTCATACCCCTGCGTTAAAAGTTACGTTATTGGGGGGGGGGGTTGTCTTAATTTAAAAAAAAACCTGAAATGGATTAATAGATTTTAGGTCAAATGGCAGCCATACAAATCATGGTGGCTGTGATGACCTAAGGATCCATGGTGGGAACTATTATAGCTTTAAATAAATTTCAATGCCAGCTGTTTTTTCATTTGCATTGCAGAATGAATCGAGATACCATCTCCTAGTAGAAAATCTCACTCAGTTTTCTCCCTACCATAATCCTGATTACTAGGAAGATCCAATCCTGCCACATGCAATGACCTACTCCTAGTGGCATCTGCCTATCCAATAACAGCAGGAAATGGACACTTAGGGAGTGTCACCAACAGGGATCCGAAAATGGCCTTCTGTCTCTGACCCCTTTCTTTGGAACAGGATTCTCTCCAATATCTTATTGAACGCAGCCCAGCTAAGGTTTAAGAAAGGTATTGAGACCTGCCTGTTCCAGGGGTCTGTGAGGGCTGGTATGGGTGGGCCTGCTGGTCTTGTGATGGCTGAGTTGATTCATTGTGCTGTTATTTAAGAGGATGATATTTGCTATGTTTATCTTTTCTTCTTCTTCTTCTTCTTCTTCTTCTTCTTCTTCTTCTTCTTCTTCTTCTTCTTCTTCTTCTTCTTCTTCTTCTTCTTCTTCTTCTTCTCTCTTTCCCTCAAAATTTTAGAGAAATCCATTTCCTATGTCAGGGTT
Source organism: Thermophis baileyi (assembly GCA_003457575.1). Lineage (NCBI taxonomy): Eukaryota > Metazoa > Chordata > Lepidosauria > Squamata > Dipsadidae > Thermophis > Thermophis baileyi. The sequence goes on along the minus strand of QLTV01001177.1, from coordinate 2,200,045 downwards.
CTCCAAAGGGATCAATCTTCTTCTTCTTGTGCCATATCCGTCATTGGACGTTGGCGATCATGTTGGCGATCCTATTTTTATCAACAGCTGCACGAAAAAGTGCTGTTGAGTTTTGCCCAAACCAATCCCTTAGATTTTGATGTTGATTTAATCTTCTTACTTCATTGGAAGTACAGGTAGTCCTCGGCTTATGACCAGTCCCTTGGTAACAAGTGGAAGTTATGATGGACAGCCCCCCTCCCAAAAAAGCCTCTTATGACCTGGTTTCGAAGTTACAGCTACTGCAGCACACCACAGTCATTTGTCCTTATGAATGACTGCAGGGATGCTTCAGTGTGCACCCCACACACACACACACACAACTCTCTTCCCCATTTCACCTCACTGGATCTCCCTGGGGGCCTTGGCTTGCTTGCTTAAAAGAGTGTAGCATCTGTAAGGATGTCTTTTGCTGATTGACTCTACTAGTTGACATACAAGAGCAGAGGTCTTCAAACTTGGCAACTTTAAGACTTGTGGACTTCAACTCCCAGAATTCTTCAGCCAGCATAGGTGGCTGGAGAATTCTGGGAGTTGAAGTCCACAAGTCTTAAAGTTGCCAAGTTTGGGGACCCCTGTACAAGAGTAAAAAAAGAATTAAAACAAACAAAAGGAACTGGCACATTAATTATGTAATAGGTTTGTTAGAGATGTTCTCCTGGACCATTTTTTTTTCCTCTCAGGAAAATCCTTTAACTTTAATTTTGTGTTCCAATTGTAAGCCCTTTCAAGGACTTTTATTCTATTGTTGCTGGTATTCAACATATGTTTTAATTACTTTTTAAAAAAACTACCTTTTTCCAATTTCAGAATTTTGCTCTGCAGCCTTCCAATTACTGTGCTGCACACAAATACTGTTAATAAAATAATACATAAACTTCCCCCAAGCATATAGCTGCCATAATGTTAACACACACAGTCAGATTTTTAAAAAAATATCCTTGCTGGAAACTGGCATCAACCATCTGTCGTAACTGTGGATAGAGAATGAAATCAGCTGAAGATATTTGGCTTAAGGTTTTTATAATGGAGACAGACCAATGCAGATATTTCAGTGTGTCTAACAGCTGTGCTACAAGAAGAACAGGAACTGAAGGATCATAGCTAAGACCATTTTTGGTATCTCTATATCACTATTCCCATCACATTTTGAATGCAGAGGCGCTTCAAGCATCTCCTTTTTGAAAGGACTTTCAAAGACAGACACAGACTTCAGAGGATAATCAGAACTGCAGAAAAAACAATTACTGCCAACCTGCCTTCCATTGAGGAGCTGTATACTGCACGAGTCAAAAAGAGGGCCGTGAAAATATTCACTGACCCCTCGCATCCTGGACATAAATTGTTTCAACTCCGATGCTATAGAGCACTGCACACCAAGACAACTAGACACAAGAACAGTTTTTCCCGAACGCCATCACTCTGCTAAACAAATAATTCCCTCAACACTGTCAAACTATTTACTAAGTCTGCACTACTATTAATATTCTCATCGTTCACATCACCCATCTCCTCCCACAAATGACTGTATGACTGTAACTTTGTTGATTGTAGAAGAAAACAAGACATAACAAAGATAAAGTAACAAAATGTAACATGCGTTACTATAATGGTATACACCTAAGACAAATTCCTTGTGTGTCCAATCACACTTGGCCAATAAAGAATTCTATTCTATTCTATTAATACCAATGCAAAGCATTATGCAGGATACAATAATTTTTAAACCAATCAATCAATAAAGAAGATCGTTCATGAACAGAAATCACGTCCCAGAAGCTAAACTTGATAATAATCATAAACTTTGATTAAGATTTGTAAGCATACCATTGTATGATTAAACATTGATAACTCATGAATAAGCAATGTTTCAGACCGCAGTAAAATAATTCATACTATTTCAATAATTCATTGTCCATCCTAATATGTTTCTATATATAAAACCTCAAATCAGATTCTTCCTCATCAATGCTTTACAAATGGAAGGTGGCCCCACTGCTTTAATGTGTGTGTATATATATATATATATAAATATATATATATGTGTGTGTGTGTGTTATATTTTTACATAAATAAAGGGAGACTAGACTCTAGTCTCCCTTTATTTATGTAAAAATATAACATATAGAAACGGACTGTCGTTTATAATTAAATGTCTGGATGGCCCCTGGAGGGGCCGAAAGGCAAAAAAGGAAGCAGTATGTTTTCTCCCATATTTGGGTATACCAGGTGATTTAAC